>CAIGRK010021379.1:0-15213 GCA_903798315.1 Fraxinus greggii | reverse complement strand
AAATAAAATAATAATTAAAAAAAATCCACTAAATTGCAACCATTTTCATCTTAGAAATGTACAAAACCGTCACCAAATATTTTTCATACAATTCTTTCGTCCAAAAATCACCACTACATTGTAAAATCTGGTGGGATTTTCTGATCCACCAATTACTATACCGTAAAAATATGCTTCATCCTACTCCCTAGAAAGAATGCTGCCAATATGGCCAAAAAAAAAAAACGAAGGCAATATCTCGCTGATTGGATTTTATCAAAGAAAAAGAATAGCTACACGACACCTATATGGCAAAAATCGAAAACAAATGTACAATGTATGCTGTATCCCAGGCGTAGCCGAACCAAAAGATTAGGTACTGTGAAGGTTCCTTAACCTCAGTCGTGTAAAAATTGGAAGGCTGGATTATCAAGAAGTGCGGGCGCAGGTTTGACATCTAAGAAATCCTTCACTTGGAGAGACTTGGAAAGGTCATCAATCGAGAACGGGATGCTGCAGTACATAAAAAGGTTAAAATTCATTTTTTTGACAAGGCAGCAAAAATATATCGAGAAACACAACGTATATTCTGATGGTAATGTCGAACAATCCGTAATTGTACTAAAAGACGCTTACTCAGTGACACAACTGTAAGAGAAGAAAGTTCAGTGACTGAGTTGGAACAAAAATGGTTCCGTGACTTAAATGAAACTTCTCTGAAAGTTTAGTGACCAACATTTTTTTAATTGTTTACCCCGGCACACGGGTTCCCAGTTCTTTTGCTGTCATTATATTGCAAGAACATTATTCCCGATTTTCAGCAGATCGGGATATGAAATTATTATGGCCCTGTTTGAAAGCCATTAATTTCTTGTAATGTATTATAAAATAGTAGAATGATGGAGAATGTTTGGTTAAAAAGTAAGGAAATTTTATTGATTTGTGTGAAATATTTTATTGTGTGAATGTGTGGTGAAGAATAGTACTTAAGAAAATAATTTAAAATTTTGAAGGATGACAAACAGGGGCTATAAGTTACCTTGAATTGTCGTCCAACAGAAATGAACTGCTAGCGGCATTGTTGGAGTCCTCTGTCATGAGCATCCTCATGCTAGATATGACCTGTTTCAGAGTTCAGCATGAATTTTTCGAACAACTGTTACACTGACAATGAACTAGTAGGACTTATAGTAGAAAACGCATAATTTGGCCACAAAATACTTACTTCAGGGGAAACACTTCGAGTATTGTAGTTGTCGTCCCAGTAAAGAGTACATATTCTATACAGCTGCTGGACGCTAAGAATCTGAGAAGGCCAATAATTCCAACATGAGAATAAATAACGTGGCACTCAACTGAGTGCGTTATTCCACAGAACCAACCAAAAGGCCATTTTTCGAGTAAACATAGACAGAAAAGTGACACCATAATACCATTAAGATTTGGGGTTCCATCTTAAAAAACCAAACTTGTTGAGGAGTCAGTCAAATCCTTGTATGTTGGTTAATATTTCAGTATAATACAGACGTGAGATTTATCCCTCGACAAATACACCTTCCAATCGTGGTTAATTTCCACGAGAATCTTAATGCAAATGCATACAATATTTTGGAATATTGGTTTGAGATGACTATCCAATAAACTTCAGTTTTTGTTTGGGGCGGGAGGTATGGATAGGGGGTCAAGAGAGGAAGTGAGATGAAGACTTACAGGGCACAGATCATTGACAATCTCATCATATGATATTCTGTACTTTTGATGTATAACCTGCAGGTAGGATTTAACAGAATGAAGCTAAAGATAATGGATAAGTGACATAGCTAGAGATAAAAAGCATGTTTGGCTGAGCTTAAAAGGTGCACTTATAAGTAAATAAGCAACTTCTAAAATAAATATGCATTAATGTTCCCAGGGAAGATGGCATTTTGAAAAGGATGAACTCACCAAGAACCCAACAGATTGTCTTATATGCTTGAGTTCGTCCCAAGCCGAGCCTGCGTACTGTAATCCAAGAATATTTCAAGAAAGCAAGACGACGTGAGAAAAAAGATAACAAAACACAAGGTAAGGAAGAAATAATTCGAAAATAAACAAGAATTGCTTACCTCTTCTTTTGCTTGGCAGCACCACAATTCTAGCTCGGCTAACCCGGCTTTGACATACTCACCGTTGCTAAATGTACAACATTCACGACGCAGAAGAAGACTGCATAATTACACACATTTGGATCAAATTTCTAAGCTTACAGTGATGACAATAGCACAGGAGGATAAAATTTCAAATAAAAAAATCCCAGACCTGTTAAAGAGTTGTACGTTTATGTATGAAAATATTTGAGTAAATATCCTCTGAATAAGAACTGGTGGAACCTGGAAAATCCAACAACCATTAGCATTTTATAGCACGTAATAGGGGCATACACAATCTGGCATAGATAAATGAAGTCCATACAAAATTTTCTTTAAGTGTTCTGAGAAGAGAGTTGAGGCGTTCAATGATTCCCTGCCAGTGATTTGTGGGAGAATCTTTTCCAAATGATCGTCCAGTTCTTAGCACGCTTCCTTTCGAGTTTCTTGGTGCCTGAATTTCACCAGAGTGAATCATTTACACAGAAATAAAAGGGTTTAATTTACTTCGTAGTGGTCATAAATTAAAAAATAATAATAAAAATAATACATGCAAAATATAAATGGCTTCCAAATCAGTACTAACCAGTTCCATCCAGGCAAAATGTAAAATGTTCGATCTAAAAAAACTTAATTATAACAACAGTTTAACATGCCTGGATGCATAAAGCGAGCAACGATCCCAACTCCTTCTTCAAGTTGTCTCGAATAATTCCATAGATTTTCTCAACATATGCCGTGAGCTGCTGCTTGAAAAGCAAAGCTGGGTATTTGGCTTCAACTTGACGCACTGTTTCAAGCGCCGCCGCTGCCGCAGCGAGACTGACCGAAGAAGGGGATGACCGAAAACCCTGCATAAAATTTTCCAATAATATAATATACTAGAGTTTGGTGATGAAAACTTACATGTAGACTCATGAAAAAAAGCATGAAAAGAACCCCGCTACCATTGTCATTCTCCCAAATAGGGAGGTAGGAGGTGGTTTACGAACTGGAGTTGCACCAGGTGCGCCGGCAGCTTTCAAGCTTTTTTGAAGTAAGAAAAGCAAAGTGGAGGTATTTGACAGCCAATAAGCCATGTGATCATTGCTTTCTTCGTTCTGCATTTAAGTTCCATTTTAAATATCTACAATATCTATTAAAAGATTTCCTAATGTTGCTTGCTAAGCGAATTGATGATTTTTTTTTTTCTACAAAAATTTAATTGTCTACTGTAACATAGTAAAAATTGTGAAATCATTACTAGAAACAGAAAGATACGGAAAGAAAAAAACCCACTTCAATAAATGAGATTTGTCGAGCAAAAATTGCAGAATTATAGAAATAATCTCGTCAGAAGCTGAGACGGCAAAGCACTTATTTGCAACATGAGTTCAAATTAACAATTTCCATGCAAACATCTGAAATTACGTCAAGGTATCACTTCCATTTTCTCCCATATCACTAAAAAATCCAATAGGCATTTTGATCGTTGATGGAGACAATTACAGATATAACATATGGACAAGGATAACATCATGCTCCATTGCTCATAAACCCAAATCTTATTGCTTCAAAAGCTGAGAATACGTGATTAAATTGCAAAGATTTTTGTTTATTCTAATATTTTCCTTCCACCCCACCCCACAAAAAAAAGAGCAGCAAGGAAAGAAGCATAATTGCTATCAACTCTACTATATCTACACTAGGAAAAGGAACTCTGATGTTTAGACTATTACATTTACAATTGAGATAAATCAATTACTTTCAAGACGTAGGAAACATGTTTGAACATGACAGACACCAAAGATATAAATAAACTTCTTCACAATTAGCTTATGGTATACATGATATTAATACCCAAAATACGAATTTATTAAATCTTGATTTTTAGGTCGCTGTTACATCATTTGATTTTTTAAATAACTACCAAACCATGAATTTTGTGATTCTCTAATCCGGAAGAATAATGAGATTAGTACAAAGTCATCCAATTACCTCGATGGCTGAACCCATCATTTGTATGAGACGATCAAATACACTTGTCTTCTCAGCTTCAAAAGATTTCCAGTGCAAAAGGCATCTGTATATGGTGAAAGCTGCAACTGGCTTGCCTTCACTGAAGCCCACGTCTTTCGTGACACAATCCACGAGTGCATCAACATCCTCCTGTACCAATTTTCACAATTGTTTCTGTTTACTTAACCAAAAACTATGTCAACACAAATGAAACAAACCAAAGTTTCTGGAAGCCCATACATGCCGATCAACCGGGGGTCTCTTTGGTTTGCTGTCAGGCGTCTCATAAGTTTTTTCTGGCGTATGTTGTGATTCCTGCATAAATAATTCTTATCCATTAACAGAGAACCAGAATTAGAGTCCAACAACCTACCTAAAATAATTCAAATTGGTAGTTATTAAAGATTAGTACAGTGGTTCTGATGTCTTCATTGGCCTGCTGTCCATTTTCCAATATCTGCATATAAGTTTCAACAGGATAATGTGAGATTTACTGATTTAATGAAAATACAAGAGATGGACCATTGGATTTTCCTGACGAGTATTCACCATGGTTGCTAAAGCAGAAGGATGTTCTGTCGTTCCTTTAGCAGGGAGCAGGGTCTGCTGCCGAAGGATTTTATTCTCAATTTCCATGTCAGAGATTTTTTCTTCAAGCCTGTAAATAGTGAAGAACAATAATTATATATATATATCAAAGATGAGAATAAAAAATAATTGTCTCAAAAAATTGCAAGAAAACCCAATTTGAAATTAATAACTGCTGGTAGCGTAAAGGTTAGAATGGAACCTATGCATAGCAGTCTTCAACTTAACAATCGTCGACTCTGCCTCCATAGCTTGCTTTAATCTTTCCTCGCTAAGTTTGTTTGCCTCTTCATATTTTTTCTCTGTTTCATTTATTTTCTTTTCCAGAGAACTAACAAAGGCCTGCAATAAGTCATAAAAATGAATACACTTAACAAAACAAGCATTCAATAACTTCATTTCTACATAATTAAATTAACTATTTACCAGAAAACTCCCCAAATTTCAATCAGCTTACCTTAAGTTGTTCGTTTTCTGCATTAAGTTTCTTCGTCATTTCATGGTCCATAACTGGGATCTCCTGAATTATTGGGACCTGCTCGGCTGCCCTTTTTGCAGCTTCCCTTTCTTTCATGAGCATGTCTTTGGTTTCTCTAAATTGAAGCCCAAGCTCTTGCAAAGCTGATTGCAATTTTGAATTTTCTTGCATTTTTGCTTCTTCTAGATCAGCCTTCATTAATTGAATGTAGATGCATAGACCACAAGAAAAAAGATAAAAGATAAAAAAGAGCTGCCACGTGGATTTGGAAACATAATATGTTAAGAAGAATAAAAATGATTTGAATTTTTTTCTCATGATATGCATATCTTGTCCTATTGCTGATAGAATATGGTGATTACAGATAAGTCTCAAGACTTCAACCATTTTAAAAAACAACAAAAGCAGATTTCAAAAAAAAAAAAACCTACAAAAGGAAACTAAATACATGTATACCCAAAGAATATTTCTTAACTCCAGCTTCAAAAGCGTTGTAAACTCTACTTTCATCTAACAGAATGAACTGGTGAAAGATTTACATTTCCTAGCTTCAGTTTGAGATAAAATCACTTGAATACCACATTTAGAAGAATTTTTTATCTTCCTTTTTCTAAATTTTCTTTTTAGGCTCCAGGCAGAGGTGGAAGTCGGGGTTCTTGATTTGTCTTGTAAAGCTTATCTTCCTTCCTTTCAGTTTCTTTCAGCATTATTGCTAATACTTGAATGTGCATTTATTATTTGCAGGATCAGAAACATTTTCAGCTATGATGCCTGGCATTGGAAGAATTATGTTCATCTCATAGTTACAATTAAAATCACACGTAAAATCTGATGCTAAAGAAAACTGAAAATTATATTACTTAAAAAACCAACTTGAAAAATTGTCCCAAAAATTATATTACTTAAAAAACCAACTCGAAAAATTGTCCCAACTGATAAAGAAGAAGCTCAGAAGGTTTACTTACTCTCATTCGTTTCTCCAGCTGTAATCTCCAGGTCAGTTCTTCAACTTGCTTCTCTAATTTATTCTTGGCAGCTTGGAGAGCTCCGGTTTCTCTGGCAGCCTGCATTCCATGAAAACAAATTTAAACAATTATTTCACAATGAAAATTATGGCATAATGACATATAAATGTGTTAATATAATGCGTAAAAAGAAAAGAAAAGCAATTGAGGTGATTCCTCAATTCCATAAAATGTGAACCACATTTCAGGGCTCTCTCCTTTTAGAGAAAGGAAAAGGAAGTCGCTGGATTTTTAAGCTTCATAGCTGAACAATT
This sequence comes from Fraxinus greggii, assembly GCA_903798315.1. Taxonomy (NCBI): domain Eukaryota; kingdom Viridiplantae; phylum Streptophyta; class Magnoliopsida; order Lamiales; family Oleaceae; genus Fraxinus; species Fraxinus greggii. The sequence continues at coordinate 8,765 of CAIGRK010021379.1, read as the reverse complement.
CCATAAATCGTATATGAAGGGGTCGAAAATACTTGAGTAGCTAATTTCTTTAATTGCTTCAAGCATTCATTGTAACTGCAAAAATATCTAGTTGTTTGAGTCCAGATGCATGCTCCATGTATATATAATATTTCCTAAGCATTTCATTCACCTTAAAACAATCTATTCATCTTGATAAATGAGTCATATATGAAGATATCACCTTAGCCCCCAAACTTTTAATTGATTCATTTCCAGCCTCTAAGTCGGCAAGAAGAGAACAACATAGAATTCTTAGTTCAAATGCCCTCAAACTGAATAGTCACATTAAGGTGATAATAAATACGTAAATTTAAAATGGTTCAACATTATAGCAACTGGAAAATATAACTAAAGAAAGATTTATCCGACAAAATTCCATCAGGAGCAGAGAATTTGAAGGAAGATATCAGATACACGGATGAGATATAGAGAATTGGTGGAGGGTGTCAAGGAAGTGAAGAGGGGAGAGAGAGAGAAACCGTCTTCAGCATGCGCAGTTCTCTACGTGCAACTCTTGCCCTCCATGCGCATTGCGTGGTTATTGAAGCTTTCTTCAGCTTCATATACTCTGAATGGGCTAGGAATCTCTGGCAATGACTCTGCAATTAAGTGAGTAAGTCATCAAAATTTCCAGTTTAGCACAAGTAATATTCCTCTTAAGATATAAATACATACAAGAGATAATAATGCGTTTAGAATATATATATATGTTGTCCGTGAACCATATACCATGAAGCAATTTATGTCTTCGGGAGTTAAGTTCTGCAAAGAGCTAATTTACCTGGATTACAATAGCTGCCCTTGTCTGCCTTCTAAAGCGAAGTATGTCACGTGCAACCATCCCACGCAATCCTGTCTGTAATGAAACAGCAGATGAGCATAGTTCTTTGTATGCTTTCCTAGCAAGGTGCATTCTCAAGTCTCTCTGAATCCTCAGACAAGAAGCTTCTCTTCGCATGCCATCATAAACTTGCCGAGTAACTTCTCCTGCAACATCAAAGAGAAAACCCAACAAAAACTTCTCAATATTTGTGGGTACCTCCATCAATATAGAAACTTATTGACCGACTTAAGTACCTCTGCACACAGATTGAATCTGTATTGCCGACTGACGCAACAATATGAAACTCTTTCGAGCCATGTGAGAGCGAATTTTCCTCTGAATAATGCTAGCAGATCTTCCTAACACCACGGTCCGACGAGCATCCAGCTCTGCCAGCTGACCAGCCCTCAGAAACACTTTTGTTTTACCAATCTGCAAAAAATAAAAATAAAAAATGGTGGATTCTGAAAGTTATAATAACTTCTTTTAAAGCATTATTGCAAAATGTTAGATATTATCAATTAAGGTTAACTGATCCAACACTTCCATAGGATCATTATTACTAAGGGGGAATATATTGATAATAGAGTTTCCAAAAAGAGCTCATACCAGATATATATTCTACTGTCCGAGAAAGTGATTCATTACCTGATAACCTTCAAGTCCCACTTTCTCCAGAAGCCTCTTGCATACAGTGACCTCATCCGTACTAACATAATTCAATTAGAGGGACAAAGTAAGCTTCATATATGTCACGAGGGAAAAGTACGAGATAATAATGGCATACCTTCCTGCTAAAACTTCAGGAGAAAGGATGCCAAAACGGTCTACAAATTCATAAAATGGTTTTTTTGTAGGATATCCTGCACAACTTATCCTGATTGCTTCCATGACTCCCTAGATGGACATGCATAACGAGCATAAACAACCCACATGCAGGAAGCTAAGATGCTAATTAAAAACATACAAGCAACAAATTAAAAATATATATATTCTTCTTACCCCACAACGTAGTTGTTGCAGGACATTATGATTCTCAAATATAGCTGGCTTAAGAAGATTATTGGGCTTCACACAGCGAATATAATGAGGTTCGGTAGCACTTAGAGTCTCAAGCAGAGATTGCAATTGTTGCTGCAAAAAACAGTCATATCTCAATTTACCGGGCAGAAAGTCTACGAGAGGTGATAAGAAAAGAAATGAATTACAAACCTTAAACCTGGAGCCAATTGAAGAAAATTTTGATTGTTTGGAGGACTCCTCAGTTGAAGGTGGAAAAAGACCCGAAGCAAAGGAACACTTGGAAGAACATAAGAGTGCTTGATGTTCAGCAATAACATAATCCTTGTTTTTGTCCAGAAACAACTCAGTTTGATAAGTTACCTGACATATAAAACATTCAGATAATTCATTCTCTTCAATAACTCTCCTTAATATTCGGACCCATACAGATATTTTAATGTATTACCTAACACAGACAATAGAGAGAGAGAAACTTACATCACCAGCATAATGGGAGATGGTGAAGTCAGAACGAGCTAATTTGGGCTTACTGAATCGCTTATGGTTCTTGAATGTCTGGTAGAGCTTTTGAGCAAACGTTTCATGAGTTGATCGAGGAAACATGCTACAAGAAATTTGCAACCATTAAATTGCTAGTCATCAAATATTCTATTACTAAACAAGCTGAAGCATTTTAAATAGAAGTCTGTGTAATTAGGAAGACTTACCAAGCTTCATCCAAAAGAGCTATAATACCACCTGGCTTCTGAGGAATTACAAAATAAAAGAAAAAATATAGATAAGAATGAATATTATTCACTTAAAAGTGGACCAGATCATAAAATTTGCTAAAACACGAGTGTCTAGCAAGAGATAAAATTCCACATAGGTTAAATAGAAAAGTAACCGACATACAAAGGTTTATGCTACTCCTCTTGAAAATGTTGGCCTTTTAAAATGGAAATTCAAGTATTAATACGGTATTAGACCCATTCAAGCTCAAACAAGCGTTCGGACTGCAAGATTAGCGTTCTCAAACGAGTCATTATCTTGTTGGGACATTCTAAATATATATCTCACAACAATTAACTATAAAAGTATTAAACAACATATAGGGTTTGGCTAACTCTTCTTAACAACGTTGGCTTTTAAAATGATCACACGTCTTAATAGTATCTACAATCAACAAAATTTATAAAAATGGAACAGGAAACCCCATCTACCTTTAGAGAGTAGGAAATTGAAAGAGACTCAAAAACTAGCCCAAAAACCTTAAACAGTCTGCCATAAACAAAAACAAGCACCGAAAGTCGAGGCCATCAATAAAAACCCCATAAAGGGAAAGACTCAAGGAATGCGCATTACAGCCACCCCGAGTCTTATGTCTTGAGGCATGCACCTCGACAAATGGCACTCAAAGCATAAGGTTCGAGATGCTTAATGAAAGCTTCATGCAAGGCATGCCTCAAGGCATAAGCCTCAAGTGATTTTTAAAACAATGCGTAGAATACGACGATGGACTATTTTTCTTCAATGAGTTTAGAGCAAAAATGAATGTAAAGATACGCGGTTATTAAAGAAGGAAACAAATTAACTATTGGATAACAAAACTTCGGAGGAAATTGAAAGCACAAATGGTACAACCTTTTCAATGAGATCCAGAATATCTTGATTATCAATGAACTCAATGTAGCTCCAGTTAATTTCTTCTTTTGTATACTCTTCTTGCTCCATTTTAAAAACGTGCTGGCATATAAGTTAATAGGCATCACAAAATTGTAGCATAATGACAAGTTCTGAAAAATATTTTCGAAGGACGAATAAAGAATCTATAAGAAACCTGATTAAAATGCTGCTGAAGCTTCTCGTTGGTCAAGTTTATGCAAAATTGCTCAAAACTGTAGACATGTGCAACATTAAGTATTCAGAGTGATTACTATAAGCGAATAGTTGGAAATAATCGCCTCCGTGATGGATGGAAGAGTTAAGCCATACATTGGAATCAAACTGTTCCAACATTTACAAATTCGTGAAAAGAAAGCTGAAAAGTTTGAATTTCAAAAGTATTGATAAGTTTGTATTTCAGAAGTCAAGAAGGATGCTGATAATTTTAGCTCTTCAGATCTTGTAACAAGTATGACAAGGTGTTGCTATGCCGGATCAAATTATCAATGAGTGACCCATTTTTTCCCAACAAGCAACAACAAAAAGTAATAGCGTCATAAACTTTAGACAAGCATGAAATTGCAATTCATCCTTCTATAACCATGAGAGGAGCAAGATATCATTTTACAGATAAGGCACCATGCATTTGCCGAGTTTTGACTCCCCCATCCGCTACACCCCCACTTTCCTCCACTTCTCTCCCCAGCAATCCAAAATGAGAAAAAGAAAACATAGAGTGAATGTAACCAAACAGAAGTAATTAAAAGATTATCTTGTCTCTTTCTCTATATCACAAACAATGAAGATTGCCAAAGCCTATATGTGAACCAATTAACAGGAGACAAGGACATAAATAATATTCAACTTATATTTAATTATTTACGTAACTGAGTAAAACAGACCAGACCATGTCAACAATGAAGACAAAGCATACCAGTTAAGCACCTGTTAGTCTTGAAACTCTCAAATCCATAAATATCCAGCACCCCGATTAAGCATTTTGAATTAGGGTCTTGACCGATTGAATTATTAATCTTATCCACAAGCCTGCAGATAAGCAATAACTATAAATATTTACAAAAATCACTATTAAATACCATATGTTGGGTCAGGAATGTGCGTCAACTAATGAACATCTCCTTCAAGCATAAAATGAAGCTTACCAGTCAAACAACCTTGAGTAGACAATTTTGGCCAAAGCATCTCTGCTGCCAGCAGCAGCTTCTGGATCTAAACATTTGGTGATCGTTTCATCACGAGTGACAATTACACGTTTGCAGAGGGCATCCTCTAAAGTCTTCACATCACACCTACAAAATGCTGAACTTTTAAAAGCTGAATGTTCCTAATTTTAGCGGGCAGTAAGAATGAAAATTTAGCAACTACTCTTGTCAGGTTAAGTATGCCCTTGAAAAATCTAATTACATGAACAGCTCTGCTGTAGTTCTTAAATGAAAACAAGATGTTTCATCTTTAGGCATGGATGAATCTATTTCCTTCCCCTTTGTAAATTCAATGTTTCCAAGATGGAGGATTGCAGCAATAACTCGAAATATTGCATCCTGATAGACAAAAAATTAAAGAGAGTTAGCGAGAAAACACTTTTACATGTAAAGCAACTGTCTTTATACCTGTTCCTCTGAACTTATTCCCACAGTATCCATTGCCTTCTTTGTTTCTACATACTCTCTCGATTCATCAAGCCCGTCTATCTCATAGCAATTTGATTGATTTAAATAATGGAACGTTCTTGGATTTCCCAACTTAAATTTTTTAATATCCTGAAAGTAAAAAAAAAAAAATGAGATTAATCTGGAATTAAGTTGGAAACATAAGAGAGTGCATAAATAAAGATTTTTCAAAATAAATTGACAAGAAATTAAAGAAATGTGATGACTTAAGTGAAGGATGTGTTGACCTAATATTTAGAGACATGATACCATGTAGATATCAACAGACAAACTCATAATTCAATCCCATGAGCACTACAAACAACAGGGATACAATATATATTTAAGACTAAAAAAATAAGAATGGCATGAACAATTTATAATTTCAATTAGCAGCCAATAAGCTACATAGAGCAGTAGCAACAGAGAGAATTCAGAAAGAATCTTGGGTCTACTGCAGGAATGCTTGATGTGAGTAAATAAAGAAGACAAAGCAATCTTCACAATAGAAGCTTTGATGTGGGAAACTGCCTTGAGATATATACTTGGCATGTTAATGTATTGCTTAATATCAATCGCCGAGAAGATATAATAGAAAATTAATGGAAATTCAATTACTTCTAGAGATTAAGCATAATACGTATAGAATGTAAAAGAAACCAGTTTCTGGTATGGTCGAACTTGTCAGTAACTGCGCTCCGAGCTTATTTGATGTCAGTCCAGTGTTCGGAACAGTCGTAACAGTGGAGTGACCCTAGTTAGAGATTGTGGGGTCCGCGGAGACGGTAAAGATTGAAAGTGAGAAGCCAATTGGGGGGTTGTCGATCGCGTGGAGCGGTGAGATAATGAGATTATATTTTCGAATTTCCTTTTATGACAAATCTACTAAAAAACTCATCAAGAACGAACTAAGTCCTATTCGCTATTCCCAATAAATTCAGGGTCTGCTACATGTGCGTTCTTATTCACTACATCTATTCAAACAGCAAATGCAATAGATACTTCCCAATCTCAAGAAACCTTGTTAATTTTACCCTCCTCTAATGTGCCCTACTAGGATCTCATCTCTAGTGAATGGAAGCATCTGAGATGAGATGCTCGAATGTGAAAATTCTGTTAAAGGATAAAGATAGAAAATGAAACAGAAACAGAAACCAATTACCTCAGGTGGTGCGGCACAGAGCATGTAGAAACAATGGTAGTTTCTCTCAGGATCAGACACTTGACAAACTCGAGATCTCTCAAGCAAATAAGTTCTAATAGCAGCCCCAGAAATCCTACCCCTTTGATCAAATTGAAGCTCAACGAACTTACCGAAACGGCTGTAATTGTTGTGGCGCGTAAAATATTAGTAGATGGAATATAACAAAATCAATTTATAAGATAATGGTAGCAACAAATCCCATGTCATACTGCAAATGTTGAATTTCCATACCTCGAATTATTATTCCTCACAGTTTTTGCATTACCAAATGCTTCCAGAACAGGATTTGACTACAAGAACAGAACACGTAACATAATATGTGAACTGAAGGTAAGATGCTCAAATTACCAGAATAATGCTTCTCATTATGCTCGTGCACCAACTAAAAAGAAATATTTATTACCTCAAGAACTTTTTGTTCCACAGTCCTTCCTTCAGTTGCAGATCGTCCACCCATGTAAGCAAGATAACGCATGAGCAATTTCGTGCTTTCGGTTTTACCAGCCCCACTCTCGCCACTAACCAAAATAGACTGACTTATTCCTTCATTCATCATGAGTCTGTGGCCACAAAATGATCCCTTAATTAGCTGTGTAATATGTATGAACACAAACAGTCAACCTAAAGTAAATACATGCCTATATGCAGCATCTGCAACAGCAAATGGGTGTGGACTTAGGTCACCAAAGCCCGCTCCTTTATATTGCGCCATCATATGGCTATCATATAGATGAGGCAATTTTTGGAAGGGGTTCACAGCTATTAATATATTTCCTGTGTATGTCTGAAAACACATCCAAGTCAAAGAGCTTATATAATTATCTGGGTTAATGCATTAGAGAAGAATGAGAAGGAAAATTTTCCCGAAAATGAATAAGATATTGTAAAACTTACATAAATTTCATTGATATCGTATCTAGATTTTAAATTGTGTAGAGCTCCAGGTTCATGCAAATATGCCAACTTTGTCATGTCATCCACTCCACATGGTGGGGCTTCTGCATCTTTGGGATAGACATTGGATGACTTAACAACAACCTGTAGAAAATCTTAGTAGAAATATTAGAAGGGACCTAAATTCATTCAACCCTTAAGGGCTACATTTAATTAGCAGGACAAGTACATATCATGAGAATAACTAATGCAAAGAGACAGTTTCCATCTCTCTCTCTCTCACACACACACACACTTACAATGAAATGAACTTGAAGATTTCTACGAGAGGAATAGAAAATGTAAGTGTAAAACTTAGTAAATATTTAACTCCGATGACAACTTACCGTCTTCCCTGATGTAGAAAGGACCTTGATGTCTTCACCATTGACCACCACAACCTCCCCATCTATCCAGGCTTCATCCGCATCCTCCACCCAAACAAGAGACCCAACCCCTAAACTTACTGAAGCAACCTACAAAATTTCAGTGACCAGTATTCAATATGGAGTAATGAAGAGCAATTTCTAGGAAGGCAAGGATAGAAGAAAATGATACACTAAGTCCAGGGAAGTCCATTGTTGAAATTCAGCCCTTGTTTGACCCCCATTTTTCCCAAAATATATTTTTCTCTATCTTCTTTTCAACCACACATTCACACAATAAAATAATATTACACGCAAATAGAAAANCTCCCCATCTATCCAGGCTTCATCCGCATCCTCCACCCAAACAAGAGACCCAACCCCTAAACTTACTGAAGCAACCTACAAAATTTCAGTGACCAGTATTCAATATGGAGTAATGAAGAGCAATTTCTAGGAAGGCAAGGATAGAAGAAAATGATACACTAAGTCCAGGGAAGTCCATTGTTGAAATTCAGCCCTTGTTTGACCCCCATTTTTCCCAAAATATATTTTTCTCTATCTTCTTTTCAACCACACATTCACACAATAAAATAATATTACACGCAAATAGAAAACTTTTCCTTATTTTTTAACCACACGTTCTCCATCAATCTACTATTTCAAAATGCATTTTATAACAAAAATGGGGCTCAAACATGCCCTCAGACTACAAGTTGCCAGTTGCATTGTTTGCAGATTTAATATCACCCATTGATTGTTAACTGGGTGGTAAAAATTATATCTCAATCTAAGTGTTTGTTTGGCACAACTTATTTGAAAATCATTCTTCCCCAAACTCATTTTTCAATCACACATTCTCTCAATGAAATAATTTTGCACACGAACCCATAAATTTTTCCTACTTTTTAACCATATATTCTCCAAAAAAATCATTTTTCATTCACTTAATCTCCTCCAAACAAACACTAATTGTATGGAACTAACTTTATGAATTATGTGCCAAGGAAGACAAGCTGTTTTCAAATATATGCACATTCACAAGTTTTCTTCATAATGAGCATGGCTACCAATGCTTCAGT
>CAIGRK010021345.1:0-10781 GCA_903798315.1 Fraxinus greggii | reverse complement strand
AAAACCAGAAAGGAAGAGGATAAATTGCCCGTGCGAGACATACAATTTCATGGCGCTCACTAGCTGCAAGGTTCTCTTTGCGCAATGATTCAATGGTTACAACTTGATTTTCAAGAAGTTTCCTTAGATCCTGCATATACATTTATATTTAAATCATATAAAAATGAATACAGTCTGGACTGAGAGAAAATTTGAGGTAACAATTAAAACATTTCAACAATGCAAATATACCGTGTTTGAACGTTGAAGGCTCCTAAAATCATCAAGAGAGATTGGTCCATCGGAAGCACCAATTCCAATTCCTTTCGGTCTTTTGCTCTCAGCACCAAATTCCTCTTTAGAAAAACATCAACTGAGCTATAAGTACAAGGAGAGGCACGTACTGTGTCATCTATGTCTATTCGTGCGCAGAACTTAAGCATGTATTCCAGATGTTGTACAGATGCTTAGTAATATTAACCTTTGAACATCAGTTCCTCATTTGAAGTAGTAATACACATCAACAAAGAAGAGAATATCATTCATAAAATAAAGCCATGGAATGCTAATAATAATTCAACCAATTATGCAGATTGTTTCTCCAGAATGATGTTATTTTCTTTGAATTGTTAGCTAATTATTATTTACTCATTCAGTCTCCTAAAAGAGACTTTATTTTATCTCAATTTTCTGTAATATATATCAATAAACAGAACTAAATTCAATCTCTTCCATTAACATTCGATAGATAAAAATTATGGTGACTGGAAATATAACCCAACCAGCTTTCAACTGATAATGTAGAATTAATCTCAGGCATGCCTCCTACATACATAAAGAGCCATATGTGTAATCTCAGTGACAAGAAACAGCATCATGCTTATTTAAAGATTCCCTTACCAGCTGATATCAAGCCGAGAAACTGAAAAAAAAAAAAAACTATCCAAATAGGATCCCCATATTCCTTAATCATGTTTCAGCAATACTGGCACAGATCTGTTTAAAGTAAAATATAAACTCACTAGATAATATCACAAAAATGATTTTTGATTTTGAAAGTCAGCAAATTAACTTGACACTTACCTACTTTTCTACTTCACTCAACTCACAGCGTTATTTGATACTTCTCCACATTTGGGTAAATGGATCCATTTATTCTTTTCCACTCTCTCACGGGTTATTTCCATGGTAAAACCTCATAAGCTACATCTTTTTCACTTGCATAATTCAATCCTATTTTAGGCCAGATTCTTCCCCTGACCATCTTAACATATTCTGTCACAATTTCTCTTCAATAAGTTTTACCTAGACGTATTCACGAATATCCTAATTTCGCAGCATCTCTTCTAGGTTCACCAAAAACCTATCTTAGCAATATCATCTCAATCACATTGAGATTTTGTATATGCTGCAAATTGCAGCCCACTCAGTTAGCATCGTTGGTCTTTCTGAACCAATAGATTTTACCTGCTTTCCTCTTCAGATGTCCACCATCAACTGCGAGAGCAGGTTTTTGAACTTCTCGAAATACAAAGGCAAAAGCAAGCTCTGTAAACATGTGAGGAGAAAGGAAAAAGAAGTCAAAACTTAAGAATAGTGAAAAGAGATTGTGAGTTTTTACAATAAACACTCTGATTCGCAGATTTTAAATATGGAACAGCAAACATAGTGTTTTGATCATTAGGACCTAAGCCTAGAAAAGACATAAGGTAATTCAAAAGACAACTCTAAGAAGGAAAAACGAAAATAGCTGGTAAAAAGCACAAGACAAGAAAATAAGCACGGATGAAAATGCGTCAAGGATGCTAGCAAAATGGGTGGATGGAGCAGAGGCTAGGTAAACTGAGACAACAGGAGGCGGGATGATTCACTAACACTTTTTGTAACATTACTTATTACACATCTAAAAGTCCTTGAGAAAACAAGAACAAAGAAAAATGATAGAGGCATCAAATAACTTTCAACCAAAGAAACAGTGTCTGTCCAATAGCCAATTAGGCTCTCACTGTGATTTGAAATGAGCTAGAGCCATGCTAGTTTTTGAAAAAAAAATAAAAAAAAAATAAAAAAATAAAAAATAATAATAATAATTCTCATGATAAATGCATTTTGGAGTCATTCAAGAGCTTAGAAGAAATTAACCCTAGAGCTTCAACTAAAATGATACGCTCAAATAAGAATTAACTTTAAAAGGCTAAGAACCAACTTTACCATGTTGTGGAGTAAATGCTATTGAGATGATGTCTCCATGACACAGTTTTGCTTCAGAGCTACTTTTGTTCAACTTCTCCCAGTTTAAATATGTTCCGTTCGTGCTGAGGAAAGATTAAACGTCAGAAAAATCTCTAGACCAGATTGAATCAAGAAAGCTTGACAAATTAACATACAACCTAGAATCTTTCAGGAAAACAGAAGTATAGTTGTCAGAGGGATGTTTCATATCGTCAGTAGCAACCCTCTTCCGGTAAATCTTACAATGATGTGCGCTTACTGCAGGTGAGATAATCTGGAAACGGGAATCATCCACTAATCGACCAAGACAGTGTTCATCTGAAGTCAGAAGCATATTCATGCCCTGTTATGGCAATACTTGTGTCAGCCAATCCTTAAATCGCATCTTTGTTGCAAAGGCTTTCATCATAATATGAAAAGCATAAAACGGTAAGAGTGTAGGTCAGTGCCCAAAATAGAGGTCGAAATAGTGCATTGATCAAAAGCTGCTAGAGTTCAAAGCAACAGTTACAGGCAGCAAAGCTAAAGTTTTAGGTACTCAGATAGATTCTCAATTATACGTTCTCTAAGTTATTTCACTTGTCATGTATATTAATACTGACAGATTACAACAAGATCAGACAGAGATTCCTATGATGGATATAATATTATTTTTTCTTATACTCAAATAACTTCTTGGGTTATATTTTCTATATTGTATCGCATGTAATGTGCATTAACATTTGCAGATTGCAAGACATTACATAAATGCAAATAGCCCCTATTTGGTTCAACTAAAAAAGTTGATTAAAATTTAAGTCAAAGTCAATAATTAATTTTAATCCCAGATTTCATGGGACTCACAAGTTTTAAAGCACACATTCCATCAACTTTTATCAAAATCAATTAAAAATTTGATTTTTATCTAAACCAAATAGGGGCATAATATTGTCTTTTCTTAGATAACTAGCTAAAAATGGCCATTCATAAACTATGTTAAGAATTAACATTTTGCAGGTCTTACAAATTGTCAACAAGAATTTTCAAAAAGTGCCCTCATTAATATCTAATGTTTCTTTAATACACACACACATGCCATAAAACACAAAAACATGCAATCAAAACTAGGCAGCATAAGTTCATCTATTGCAGTAATTGACCACATCAATTAGAAACCACATGGCAATAGAAGGTTTTACCATAATTATGGAAAATGAAGAACTGACTGCTTTACATGTGACAAAATTTCCTAGAACATCTGTTGATACTGTCATCTTTTCAATTTACTATAAAGGTATGACATCACATCCGAATTTCACCCTGTTGCCCGAAAAGATCGGTTTGAAATAAAATGGGGCTGAGCAATAAGCTTCACTAATCAAAGACTTTCAGTTAATTAACGAGAGATTAAGGCTTTGGTAGCTCACAAATTTTATGCATAAAAATTAACTTAAATATGTGGACTAAAAGCTTAACCTATACTGAAATTATTACCTTTCGCAATGCAGGGTAAAAATAAAAAAATAAAAACCATTACTCAAGGTCCCAGTGAAAACTATATGGTGCAAACTTCAATTATCGTAAACTAACGTATTAACAAAAAATCAAGAACTTTGAAGCCGCGTTGAACCTGGTGGCGCTTCCGGGCCTTCTCGGATATTGCAGTGAGCACGCCCCAGACATCCGGATCGGAATACTGAAGTGGCTGAGAAGCAAACTTTGCAGCCACTGATAAAATGAACTCTTCGGGACTCTGTGCACTTTTTGAGAGAGGAGAACTACTGTTATCTTTATTCTTGTTAATGGGATTATTATGATTGTTTGCATTGTGGGGTAGATGGGAAGAGCTGGACTGGGAGAATACGGGAGATTGTTGGGCAGTTTTCGGGCTCGGATTCGGGCTGGGCATCGAAGCCTGTGGAGTGGTCGGGTTATCTTCCTCCTTCGCCATTTAATTGCAGACACTCGATGTGTGAAAAGCGTTTCGTAATGGCGGGGATTTTGAAACCCTAGTATTTGATTTCTGGGTTGTCGCGTGTTGGGGAAGCTGAGTAGTAATTTTTCTGTTTTTTTAATTTTTATTTCCATTTTATGTACAGAGCCATTTACGTTTGAGTCATTATTTTGAAAATAATGCATTTTAAAATAGAACTTGACGGAGAATATATGATTGAAAGATGAGAAAAAATTTTAAATTTACGTATAATATTATTTTATTAAAAAATGTATAGTTAAAAATAAAAGATAGAAAAATGCATTTTCTAAATAATGAGGATCGAAAAAGGGCTTAGCCTCGTTTTACAAAGCTTAATGATATTATTGGTCTTATTAAACTCCCTTTTTGCTACCCTTTTTTAAAAAAAATATTTTTAAAATGTATTCTTACTCACATATTTTGTGAGATTCATAATTTTTTAATTATATATTTCATCAATATTTCTCTAAATTTACTAAAACTTTTATTTTTTTTGCTAAATCAAATGGAAGTTTAAATGTGTGATTAAAGAAAATAAAAATTTAAGATTTAATATGAAATATAATGCCCTCTTTGATGGCCATTATTTGGTAAAAATAAAGTTTTGAATAGTAATTTTTTGAAGAACGTATGGTTAAAAAGTACGGAAAAATTTTTAGATTACGTGCAAAATATTTTATTTTGTGAATGTCTGATTAAAAATAAGGGCGTGTTTGGTAGAGATTAAAATTAAAAATATAGTTGTTATTGGGTCTCACTCATCTAATAAAAGTCAACAATAAAGGTTAATTTTTCAATTTTAATCCGATTTTAATCTCTACCGAACATGCCCTAAGTATGTAAAAAAAAGTTTTTGTATAATGATCGTCAAACAAGGGCTAAAATTTAATGCCGTATTGTCACGTGATAATTCATTCTCACTATAACAAATAGCATTAAAAATGTTCAAATACTTAATTGACACGTGGGTTGTTTTATCATCAGTCGTCTATATAGAATAGCATTACTTTTTATATATTTAAAAAATTAAACTTCTTGTTAGATAAGTGTTTATAACCCGTTTAAATGAATAATAGCCAAAAATGAATGATGGATCCTCCAAAATGTATTAATAGATAGTGATTTGAGTGTTTAAAACATAAACCAAACCTAAGCTAAACACTTTTCAAAGAACAAAAATGAGTATACCATTGTTACAAAAACTCACGGCTGTTGTAAGTAGAGTATTTGAAAGTAGAGCTTTATTGAAAAGTCATTAACTATTTAGAGAAGCTCAAAATTTGGGCTTCTCTGTAATTGCTTTTTTAAACAATCAATATTTGTAACTTAATTAATTTTAATCTCCAAAAAATGCTTTTAACCTTTGAAAAAGCCCTTCCAAACACACTCTTACAAAACTCAGTCGAGCCCACCATTTTTAAATTTGTCGTTCGTTGTCGTCGTGAAAAATAAGTGATTTGTGTGTAAATGTTTATTAATAAACATAACAAGTATAAATAACATAAAAATAAGAAGGGAGTTAGAAAATCAAGCCTTATGGAGTCATGCCGAGGATGCTATCTTAAAATCGTGTTCTCTCCCCTTCATACTGTTACTTTCGACACTACATGATTTCAAGATAAAACCCATATAACTTACGATCGATTCTCCTTCCATGAACACGACCACAATGAGATGAAGAACGAGCTTTTGTTGAGTTGCCAAAAGTATTTGAGTATAAAATGTATAGGGAGCATTTTGTGTATTCTAGTTTTCTTCTCAAATTGTATTTTCCATATTACATCAAACGGTGAAATCACCATCTCTTCTATAGGGTAAAATCAATCATCCACAATATTGAATATTTCATCCATTAAAATAGAAGTTTCATATAAAATAATGGTGTTTTAATATTGCAATATAACTACAAATTAAAAATAAAATTGCAATATTAATTTTGAATGTTTGAAACTTCTTTTATGTTACAACAATCACCCACAAGTTTTAAATTTTCAAAATAAATAAATAGATAATATATAGTGGCAACATAATACTGTGCAATAATTATATATGTCTTTTAAACTTGAATCTCGCTTGGTGATAATAATTTTCATTTGAGGGAATCATAATAGACTAAGCCTTAACTTAGGTCCCTCTGGTCAAACTTCAATTGCTTCACATACATTATCGGTTTATACTCTAGTTCATAGCGTATAATAATGATCATACACTCTAATCTTGATTCTAGTAAGAATCTTTAGGGAATAGTTCAATCTCATAGCCACGGTCTCATGTCAACTTTTACACATGTGAGTCTTTCAAGGGTGCCGTGATCTGTACCTCGCGAGAAGTCTTGCATCAGTACTCATTTAAGGTTAAATCATTCAGACGTCATATTATTATTAGCATTATCACCATATGTGTGAGTACAAATAAAATAGTGTTATTACAAGTAATGCATTACGAGTTGTTTCTATCACATTGAGCATTTTTCATGGAATCTCTAATTACAAATGTTAGATTACTCCTGGAGGTGACCCCCTTATGAGTTTAAGCTCATCCCCCTTAATGATTTATGCATGTCCTTCTCGGATTACAATTTATTTCATGACCCTCTTGGACAATAATTTGGTGCTATCAATTTGTAAAACTTTTATTCTTCACTTGCACATTTGCATACATGCAAAATCTTCTAAAATTTTCAAAATATCAATATCACATATCTAAGTTAAATAAGATAAACACAAAAAATTTTAATATTGATTTCTAGTAATACGTTTGAGCAGATGCCTCCATTCAACTCCTGTATTTCGCTTGCAATCTTTAAGTAAGTTCAGATTGAACACTCTGTTAGAAAAGTTAATTTCATGATAATTATGAATAACAATGGATGAAGTACAATTATTTACCTGGTCATTGACATTTTTCTAACAACACTAGCAAACTTATAGGACGATCAATTATTTACCTAGTCATTGACAACAAATAATTGCAAAACTCATGGATATGCACAAATATTAAAATCCCCTGAAGACAAAATTTACTCAGATGCTTGCACTTTGATTATAGCATTTCAAAAAATTCAAGAATTTCACATTTGAACACAATTGACCACTATAGTTCGAAGGGGTTAGTTGAATCACTTGAAAGATACTTTTTCGCAGTCTAGCTTTCCCTGTGCTTCTACATGTAAACCGAAGACAGGAGTCAAGATTTGCAGATGTATGATTTTAAACATGCAATTCTCAGTTATCAAGCAATCAATCGATCAGCAGTAGAAACACAGAGAAATGAACACAAGAACATGATCAATTGTTTCGTCGGTTAGGTAGGTAGTTTAGGACTTCCCTTAACCTGCCTTTGAGTCTCCTCAAGATGGTTCTGCGCTGGAAAACCCATCAAATCGGAAACACCATAATCAACAGTACAAAACACTCCAAGAATTAGGCCAGCAGAAGCACACGAGGAACTCAGACACCACACTCTAATCTCTGATTTTTTTTTTATTTTTTTTTTCAAACACCAACAGTAAAAGAGTTACTTCTCATTAACCTAACTGGAGAATTTCCCTTTACTCTATCTCTCACAAAGAAAGAAAAAGTAAATAGAAATCAAGAGAAGAAGGAGATGAACATTAGTCAGAATGGTGATGCGAGAGTATCTCTCTAAAAGCTACGTGAATGAAATCATTGATTTTTCGCATTTAAATCGGCTGTTTATTGGCAATTCCTGCAACGTGTTAATGGAATTTCTATGAACACAGAAACACATACATCTTGTACACACAGTCACGCAGTCTTTCTATTTTCCTTCAATTTTCCAGTTAGCATCATGACCAACATACACAAGTTTCCAGTTAGCATCATGACCAACATACACAATGACCTTGCCTATCAAAGATCACACCAACACCTGTCTACATACAAATCACCAAACACCAATTTACAGGGGCGGATCTAGGGATAGGCCAGCCTCTGCTACAGCCCGTCCCTCCAGCCAGATCCTAAGTAATTTTTTTTTCTTTTTTTTTTAAGCCCGTGTTCAATTTTTTTATGGATCCGCCCCTGCCACTACAGATTGTTGCGGCTTTGCCACTTAATACATTAAAATAACTTACTTTTCATTAATTTTAAATGAAAAATATATTTTCAATCAATGAAAAGCTAAAAGATTGTTGGACCATGCCACATTAATCGTAAGTCCATTGAAGAAATATTTTCAAGTAAATTACTTATGAAAAGCTGATTGTTTGAGTGTGCAACATTAATCCTTATGTCATTTTCTAAGGTTTTATGGATGCATCGAAGGTCAATTGACCGGCAGTAATCTCTACTTTTCTTATATTTTTAGTTTTTGGTCTAAAACATTAGTTAATTGACCTTAAATTTATCGAGCAAAAGTAGTTTATTTGATGTTTTGTAAATAGCATATCATTAGCTTAATATGTCTACCATTTCTCCATTGCTCCTGTTTGGGCTCTATTACACTAAAAATATATATTTCTCAAAATTCATTTTCAACAACACATTTTTCAATAAAATAATATTATACGTAAACAAAAAAAATTTCCTTGCGTTTTAAACACACATTCTAAAAAAAAATTACAAAATATTTTTTTTTCCAAAACCTTGTTAAAATAGAGTCAAACAAGGGCAAAATATTGCGACTTAAGTCTTGAGCTCATGCAAAAATAGATCACTAAATTTTTAGTTTATAGACTTTCAACTCTGTATGGTCCATCGGACTCGTATGTACAACGGTATATCCATAGCCAGACTTGAGGAAAGGCCCAAGAGGCCTCCGCCTCAGGCCCAACTCTTTAGAGGCCCAATAAATTTTTGTTTTCCTTCTTTCTTAAAAAAAAATAAAAAATCATTAATTACGTTCAAAATCTTCAATAATTGTTCTACTAAGTCAAAACCTAGACCTCCTCTTAAATTCACAACTTCTCCAAAATTCAACCATTTTATACTCGATGTGCACTCTTGCTCCAAACAATGAGGCTTCTGCAACGATGAAATCGTAAATCAAGTAACAATATTGTATACATTTAAAGTTAAATTGCTTGATTTTTATTTTTATTTTTTTTGGCTGATTTACCCATTCTATTTTATTGATATATATTTTATATATATGATTGAAGCTAAATTTAATTGATTGTTATTATATCTAGATATCTATTAGTTTCTGATGACTTTTACATATAACACAATTTCTAGTTTAATTGTTTTTTTTTATTAAATAAATCATTTTCATGAATTTCTATTAGTCTCTATATTGTATGCATGGTTTTGGGGGTACTGCAATGTTTGAATTAGGAATACTTATTCCATTGTGGAACAAAAGTAAAGATATGCATCTATATTGCTACCAATTTGAATGCATTATACACCCCTTTTTGTGTCTAATTTTTCACTTGCTTTCTGAACATGTTTTGTGTCTAATTCAAAGACAGATTAAGGGTGTATTTGAGTCACACTATTTTGGAAGAATATATTTTGAAATAGTAAATTAATAGAAAATGTGTGATTGAAAAAGAAGGAAAAATTATTGATGTGATGAAAAATATTAATTTATTGAAAAATGTGTGGTTGAAAATGAGTAGAAAAATAAAAATAAAAAATTTTTATTTTTATTTTTTTTTGGCTGATTTACCCATTCTATTTTATTGATATACATTTTATATATATGATTCAAGCGAAATTTAATTGATTGTTATTATATCTAGATATCTATTAGTTTCTGATGACTTTTACATATAACACAATTTCTAGTTTAATCGATTTTTTTTTTAAATAAATCATTTTCATGAATTTCTATTAGTCTCTATATTGTATGCATAGTTTTGGGGGTAGTGCAAGGTTTGAATTAGGAATACTTATTCCATTGTGGAACAAAAGTAAGGATATGCATCTATATTGCTACAAATTTGAATGCATTATACACCCCTTTTTGTGTCTAATTTTTCACTTGCTTTCTGAACATGTTTTGTGTCTAATTCAAAGACAGATTAAGGGTGCATTTGAGTCACACTATTTTGGAAGAATGTATTTTGAAATAGTAAATTAATGGAAAATGTGTAATTGAAAAAGAAGGAACAATTATTGATGTAATGAAAAATATTAATTTATTGAAAAATGTGTGGTTGAAAATGAGTAGAAAAATAAAAATAAAAAAAATGTAGATCAAACAGGGGCTAATTTACATTTTATGGAACGCGAGACTATTTCTATTTATATACATATATTATTAATTATATATTAAGTCAAAGTTAATAATTACTTTTAATTATATATTTTTGTGACACCTACAATTGTTTGATCACATTTCTTCATTTTTTTTAATTAAAATCAACTGAATAATCTACACCAAACAGAAATATAGTGCCTGTTTGACCCATATTTTTTGGCTAAAAATGCATTTTATAGCAGTAGACTGATAGAAAATGTATGATTAAAAAATAAGAAAAAATATTGAGTTTGCGTGTAATATTAAAAATAACAAATCCAACAAAGGCATAAATAGAATCCCCACCCGGATACTCTATCCATGTGTGTGTGTGTGTATATATATATTTAAAAAAAAAAACCAAAACAAACAAAGGTATAAATAGAATCCCCACACGGAAACTCAAACC
>CAIGRK010021320.1:0-14625 GCA_903798315.1 Fraxinus greggii | reverse complement strand
AATTTTTTTTTTTTAAGTTTTTTATAATTCATTTTATTATCCACATTCAATAAGGTGAGATAATAATATATTTTTTAATTTTTTATTTATTTTTAAAAGTTAAATTATTCAAATATATTTGGTAAATAAAGATTTTTACTGTTTGTTATATTTTTTAGATAATTTTAGTTACCATTTTTTATTAGAACTAATGAAATTTCGTGAAATTTTTATTGAGTTCTAAAAAAATAAAAAATTAAACGGGACAGGCAAGGTACCAGTACTCGCTCCGGGGCGAAGTTACCCTCCATGTAATTGACCTCAATACCCAATTAAGTGGGTAATCCACCCCGTTCGGGATGAGATCCCTCGAGTACCGAGTTTGTCGAATTTTTTCGCCATATATTGTCTCAAAACATGACTTGGAGGCAACTCGTTGGTGGAAAAAGTTGAGGACTTTCTTTTGTAAAATTTTGAAGTGAAAATAATACTTTCTAACAAAAAGAAAAAATAAAAGAAGAAGAAGCGATTTCACGGTGATTTTACGAAACCTCGTTAATAAACTAGCTTTTTTTGCGCCTCCACAGTCCTCTCCGATTGCGGATAGGCCTATGTCATACCAGAGTTTAGGGTTTTCAGATCTGAACTTTGACAATAAGTCAAAACAAATCCCCTTATTCCTTTTTTCTTGAATTGGGGTTTTATACAAATAATATCTCTTCTCAAATATTTTCTTGGAGAAGAAGTGAAGTGGGGTATTGGAGGCAATACAATCGGAGAAATATGAGCTGCTAATGCAATTTGATTCATTGAAATCGTTGGTTATTTCTGTGGGTTTCTTGGGAAACCAGAAAAATTAAAGTCTTATTTTGAACTCATCAATGTCTTGGGCAGGCCCGGAAGATATTTACCTCTCTACTTCTCTTGCTAGCTACCTTGACAGTAAGTTTCTTTTATTCAGTAATTTTTTTATATTTTGATATTACGTTGTAAAGTTGGAGTGGTAATTGGATATTTCTTGATATTTGAATCAAAATTTTGATCTTTTTAGGTACCTGAAAATTTTATTTTATTGGTATACGTGCCAATTGTTCTTGAAATCGGTAGGTTGTGGGAATTTGCAATTCAGCCATATTTGTGTTACGGAATTGAATTTTAGTTTTTCTTTTATGGGTGTACTGGGGTGTGTTCCTAATGGAGATTTTGACATATGGGGAGCGGAAGCTAATTTCAGCTGTATGCCTTTGTAAGCCTATATGTAAATGGTAATATATTCATGTTTTGGATTAGTTGTTTCCATGGTTTTCGCATTGGTTGGCCTTTTATGCTTTATTGTTTTAGATAAAGCTTTTTCAGGAAAAAAGAGTTAAGATATCCTTCCTACTTTGGCCATGTTCATCAGTATTGACTCATTACTCAAGAGTGACTCCTGTAGGATTGTTTAATTTCGAACACCAAATTTTGTTTGTGAGATAAATGTGGTTTCTTTATGAGGTAATAGAAAGATATGCTTCATGCCATGAGCAGGAAGCCATCAAAATATGAACTTTACCTTGTGAACATGTACTGATTACTGATTATGTCTTCTATATCAATGGATGTTGACATGTTGTTTTGGAAAATTTAATGTCCTTATTATAAATTGACTTTAACAAACGGACAGACTGATGAGTATGGAGGACTTGCCTACTCAGAATAGAATATTGAATTATATTTCTTGGTTCGGAATACCAATAATTGGATGACACAGAAGCTCTTTCTTTCAGAATGTAGTGACAAAATTTCTATTGCTTCCATCTTTTGTTTCTCTTATCCTTTTAGTGCCACTTCAAAATGGATGCCACAAGTTTGTTATTGCTTACAGTCCAAGAAATGAAACCTGCATTAGTACTGCCATTGTCTTTGGCTTATATGCTTTGATATTGTTTATTTGTTTATTGTATGTTTGCTAAGGCACTACAAGGCTTTCTATTGGAAATAATTTAATACTTGAGCAGGTTATTTTAGTTTTGCTAAACATGTTATGGTCGTATTAGCTTACTTTATCCTGAATGATCTTAAACATGGGCATTACGAAACGTTCTTTTTCTTTTTTGACATTGAAACTTTTGTTTTCTTCCCCAGAGAAACTCCTTGTATTGCTAAGAGATGGAAGGAAATTATTGGGGACTCTTCGTTCTTTTGATCAATTTGGTAATGATTTTGACATTTATGTGTAATGTATCTTTTGCCAGATTATACAATTCATTATCGTCTGACTAACAAAAGTTTCAATATTTCATTTGTAGCCAATGCTGTTCTAGAAGGTGCATGTGAGCGTGTTATTGTTGGTGATCTTTACTGTGACATCTTATTAGGTCTATACGTAATCCGTGGGGAAAATGTTGTCTTGATTGGCGAACTGGTATGTATTGTTTTATTTCTGCAGAATCAATCTTGCTTCCTTTTGCTTTATATGAATTGATTGTGATTGATTAGGATTTGGAGAAAGAGGAACTTCCTTCGCATATGACTCGGGTACCAGAAGCAGAGATAAAAAGGGTAATTATTTGTGGTGTTCTACAGTGATCATATTATAATTGAAAAGACTGGATGAATTTTCATTTTCAACGCATGTTGTCGCTTGTGTTATAAAGATGCCTTGGTTTTTTTTTCCAATTTACTTTTTCCAGGGTCCGTGGGCTGCGGGTGGGGGGGTTATTAGAAACTTGGAGTCCTCAGCTTTCTTTGCACGATTTTTATTTTTGGATTGTTTCCATCAACTTCAATCTTGGACCTTGCCTTTTGAAATATTGGAGCGTGCTGGTGTAACAAATTGTTTAGCAATTTTGTTAATAGCCTTAAATATGCATATGTTTGTCAAGTGTTCCACTTTTATCCACATATTTCGTGATACCATAAATACTACCTACTTAGCCCTTGTTTGTGCCCAATTTTTTGAGAGTAGATTTTGTAAAAAGTGATTTTTTTTAAGACAACGTGGGGTTATGAAATATTCTTGGTTTACATGCAAAATTATTTTCTTGAAATAGCATGTGGTTGAAATTGAGTTTGAGGAAAAATGAGAGTTTAAATAATGGGGTTCAAACAAGGACTTATTCACCATTCATTTCTATCTACTGATAAATTAAATTGTTTATAAAAACTTGTAAACATATGCAAAGAAATAAACTATGAACTTATCTATTTTAACGAAATGATATGTGGTGGTGAAATATATTCTTTCAAGTGAATTCCTTAGTTTAGGGTGGAAATTACAAGTAATTTGACTCTTGCATGTATCAATCCACTTTTAAAACTCTCACTTTTCTTTAGCCTCAGCTTATCATATTTTTTTATTTGAACCCCAACTCCTTTCTTTACATTTGCACTTGCATGTATCCCTCTGATATTGTTTGATTTTGTGCTTTTTGAGATGATGGGAGCATCCGTTAATGGATGGCCGTTAATGGATGGAACCTGGTGATATTTAGTGTATTCTTGGCAGGAGTAAAGTAAACCTGTTTCCCCCTTTCTGGTCTGAATTTCCTTGGGTAAATTAGGACTTGGCTTCCCTACCTTTCACATAGCGTAGTTATGGGTTCTCAACCTATTTAAATATGTGAATTTGGGTCTCGCGTGACAAAAATCCATCAATTTGGATGTTCAAGTTGCGGGCGACTTTCAGTTTGACGGGTACAATCCAGTAAAATCTAAATCTGTCTATTCTTTCTTCTTTCGCATTTGCTTCCTCAAGTTTTTCCCTCTAGCTGTGGGTCATGGAAAGTCCCCAATGATTTTAGCCCCTGTTTCGACTTCATTTTTCCAAAAAAATGTATTTTTCAAAAAGTCATTTTCAACTATACATACTCCCATGAAATAATGTTACACGTAAACCCAAAACTTTTCCTTAATTTTTACACACGACTCCAAAAAATCACTAGTCCAAAACATATTTACCCTCAAAATCTCATTTTAATGGGTGCCCAACAGGGGCTTAATGTCTATATTGATGGTTTCGATCATTTGGGGTCATAGATTCGCTATTTTAAATAGGTTGGGGACCCATGACAACACCACTCAGTAGGTGGAGGAGATCAGCCTTAATTTACCCCTTTTCCTCTCTCAATTTCAAAAAATAAAAAAAATGATAAAACCCTTTAAAAGGTGGACAAATTCACAAGGCTTACATTTTTGTGACCACTTCTTTGGACGATAAGTCATTGTACCAGGTGAATATATAGTTATTAATAGGCAATCTGAGTATTCTGATTTATTTATTTTTTTGAAACCCTAGACGGTTGCTATGCAATTGTATGTATGTATTTGCTTAGCCAAATACTATTCTTCTTATACATTCATTCTGTACCTTGATCAGGCACAGAAGGCAGAAAGGGAAGCTTCCGAACTCAAGGGTACTATGCATAAGAGGATGGATTTCCTCGATATGGATTGATGTTCATGTTTGTGACATCCATTTCTGCAGTTTGCTCAAAGCCAATGCCAAGAATTCCGCAAATATTATCGCGGTTTATAGCTTTGTAGAAAATATTGCTGATATCGGGTCTTATCATTTATTTCGCTTGTTTTTCAACATTCAAACAAAACTATGAAAAACGATTAGTTTTCTCCTATAGATGTATCGTGCAGGATGTGTGCTTATCTTCAGCTTAATGATTTGTTTGGTGAAGGTTCCTATATCGTACAATGAAACTGTGTTATGAATGGTCGAAATAACTCGGGTTCTTCCGTATTATTTTGTTTGGAAGGATTTCGAGTTTTGTTCATGTTGACTGCTTGTATAAACAGGTAGGGCTTGACATTTTAATTATTTTGAAGTAACACCTAAAGTTTGTTTATTTATAATCTCGTTATACGTTACTTAAAAGATATCGCGTTGGATTGCAAGACAATATTGTGACCTGTCGATGTCACATTCGATTGAATCGAATGAACTCAAATCACACATTGTAAAATTTTAAAATCATTTAAATAATGGGCACAATTATAATTACCCATGTTACAAAAATAGGTTGTCACTCAACTGACTGAGATCCTGTTTGGTACACATTAAAATTCTCATTTTTCTATTTATTTTCAACCACACATTATTTAATAAAATAATATTTTTCATCACATCAATAAATTTTCCTTCTTTTTCAATCACACATTCTCCATCAATCTATTATTTCAGAATACATTCTTCCAAAATAATGTGGCTCAAAAACACTCTGAAAGTCACAATATGTTAACGGTCGTATAGTGACAATAGTCACAAGCCCACAAAATAGGATTTTTCATCTTGATGACGTACAGTATCAAAATTATATTGATATTATATATCGAAGTATTTGATTTTCTAGAGACGACGTGTGGTTTTGGATAGGAGAGGGAACATTTCATGGACTCGCACTTTGTTAATTTAGGTAACTAATGTTGGATAATTATTTTCATTTATTTTTTATTAAAATCTCATAAAATTCAAGATTTTTACAATTTTGAAATTATTGCTAATTTTTCATTTTCTGAATATGTAACATTGTAGGTATCAACTCAAAAAGGTTTTCTTGCCTATTCTATACATAAAATATTTTCCTTCGTGTTCTATTCATCCCATTTTGTAAGATAGTCGTGAAAATTCTTGAAGAACCTTTGCAGTAGGGGTGGCTATGGGTCGGGTCGAGCCGGCTCGGCTCGTGATCGTCACGAGTCGAGCTTGTCACAAACGAGCCGAGTTTAAGGTCGACTAGTTACATCGGCTCGACCCGCGAGCTCGCGGCTCGTGGGCCGAGCCGAGCTTCGGCTGGCGAGCTTGCCATTTTTTTTAATTTTTTTATTAAAGATAAACATTTTTTTCAAAGAAATAAAAAAAAAATCAATTTTGGATGTGCCGCTCGCCCGTGGGCAAGCCAAGAGGGCTCGGCTCAGCTCGGGCTCGTCAAAATGGCTTGTGGCTGTTTTTTCACTGGCCGAGCCGACGAGTTTGTCTTATGTCTATGTGAATTTTTATATAGTGGGATATTTATGTCTGTGTGAATTTTTCTCCACTTCAGAGATTATTCACGTAAATATTTGTATTGCTATTTTTTTTCGTATACTTCTATATTTTTTTAGCTTCTAAATAAATTCTCGGTATAAAAATTTGGTAGACAAATCTCAACAAAATAGACCTATCAACTCATTAATTAATTACTTAAGTATCATGTTTACTAATTAATTCCATGCAACAATGATTTGATCAATCAGCGTTCAGCAGTTTAGAAAGCCGACCGACAGCACCGACTTGTTTTTAACACAATCAACTGGACCGGGTTAATAGCAATTTATTAGAGTCACAATCAGCTGCAACCGGTAGTACAAATTGCAGCCCTTGAATCCCAAGTCAAATACTTGACTTGGAAATCCTATGCAAAAAATAGCAATATCTCTAGGGGCAGTCATGGAGCAATTCAATTCTATTTATCTAAGAATCAAATCAGATCGAGTATCAATGAGAATTTTTACTTAAGAGTCGTGCCAACTGGCAATTTTTATGTACAATTAGTCAATCACGAGGGAATTGAAGTTAACTAAACTAGCGATTTTTGAGATGTAAAATGCATATAGTTTATCGTGTTTGACTCAAATTTTAGTCTGTTAGATACCTCGAGCTTGTTTGACGGTTATTATTGTAAAAAGAAAAAAATAGTTTTGAATAGTAATTTTTAAGAGAATGTATGATTTTTGAATAGTGATTTTTATTCTGCGAATATACGATTGAAAATAGTTACGTAGCAAATTATAAAATAAATTAATGATTAGGCTCTCAGTAATGATATTTATACGCTAATATTTATAAATAGTGATTATTTGTGAATCCATGGTAAACTTGAATCGTGATGGGAGTAAACTCCAATGATTGCCAATCCCAATTGCATCCTAATCCAATTGGATTTCAATTGGGTGCACGTTTAGCATAACGTAACGTGCGTCACAGTGTATCATTTTCAACCTGTTCTTTGATTAGTCAATAACTAACCATAGTTAAACACTTGACCGCACTCAATAATCTTGTCGTTTGCCACTACCTCCCTCAGTCCCATCCCTTTCCATTTGTTGTACTGCCGTGCAGATCTAGACTTGCTGAGTTGAAGTGAGTCACGCGACAACAATGGTGAGGTTGGATTATCGAGTTGCATATTTCTCCTTAGCTATTAAGCTACTATGCGTGCGCATTGACGCTTCAATACATGAATACTTCGGCGAGCAGTTCGTGAGCAAGGGCAATGCCTTCGTGGTTCACGGCGGAAGCGAGGGAATTTACTCTTCTACACCGAGCCTCAACGAGTCTTCCTCCGGAGACTCTTTCATACGGTGAATAGTGATTTTTTTAGTACTGAATTTGTTTAGTGTTTTTTTTTTTTCCCTGAAATTGTATGATTATCGAATCTAAGTAGCTTATTCGGAATCTTCTTAGTTATTGCACGATGTAAAGTGTCGAGATCTGGTTGGAATTTTTGTTTATAATTTTAAACTTGGTAGTGATTAAAATCTAAGTCAAATATTTTTATCTCCACCAAACAGGGGCTTAGTGAAGAGCAGTTTTTGGCGGTGGATTAGATCATGCAATCTTGAGGATTTTTAATTGAGAGTGCAAATTGAAGCGTTTCTACTTAAATAGATGAGCATCGAAAGTCTACTTATCTTTCTTAATTGAATCCTACGAAATTCACATTATGCCCTTGTTTGTCTCCCATTGTGAGAAAAATGGAGTAATGAATAGTATTTTTTTTTTGGAGAATGTGTGGTTTAAATTTAAAGTAACTTTATTTGTTCGTGTGTAGAATATTTTATTGGGTGAATGCGTGGTGGTGAATTTTATTGTAGCAAACAATGTTTTAGATCAACGGTAGACAAACGGGGGCTAAATTTCAATAGAGATATGCAGGTTCGAAAATTCTGCGGCCGGGGTTGTCCTAATATTGTTGCAGTTAGCTCAAAAAGTGCATTTCAATTTGTACTACTAATTTCCATTTTTATGGTGATTAAATGAATAGTAAACATGTAAGATGCGTGAAGAGCATTGAAATTAAAAGGAAACCATTTTCCTGTTCCTTTCTTTTCAATAAGGTTATGGGAAAGGTAACTTCTCAAATTAAAAGATTTTTTAAAGTAATATTTTGATAATAGCCAACATTCTGATTTATGATTAGTGCTTAAGAATGAACATTTCTTCGTGAATTTTTCTAGTGGTGTATTTCAATTAAAAATTCGGAATGATAAACAAGTGTCTTTTGTTGCAAGATCAACAAGTTTAAAGATGCAAGCAGAGAGCAAGTGGTCTCCTTTAACATTAGTTTATTCATGCTATGTATATTTTGGTTTCCATTTGGATAATTTGCTTTGCCTGATTTATGTTTCTTGAACGATAGTTATTATTTGAGTTGATGTTTTAAACTCCAAAGCGACAATTGACCTTTATTTTTGTTCAAAACCAGTTTTGAGAAGATCATAATTAGGAGGCCTCAAGAGCTTTCAAACTTCAGCTCAGGGGCAATTCATGCAATATTATTTGAGGTGGTTGATAGAGAAACAATTGGGGGATCAGCCTATGGGGGTCAAAGAGCTGTATGCTGCACAGCAGATCTTGCCAAACTTGGAGTCTGTAAACAAGGCCAAATCATTTACCGCCCATCTGCTAATAATCCTGGATGGCCTCAAGTATATGATACATCATTTGATGTTGATAAGGCAGAGACTATGCTGCAGCCAAGATCGATACAAATCACAAAAACTGGAATGTACAATTTGTATTTTATTCATTGTGATCCAAATCTTAAAGATGTTGTTCTTGAGGGGAAAACCATCTGGAAGAATCCTACTGGTTACCTACCCGGTAGAATGGCACCACTTATGAACTTTTATGGGTTCATGTCTCTTGCATTTGTAGTGCTTGGGATCTTCTGGTTTTCACAGTATGCAAGATTCTGGAAAGAAGTTCTTCCATTGCAAAACTTTATTACACTTGTAATAACATTGGGAATGTTTGAGATGGCCTTGTGGTACTTTGATTATGCCAAGTTCAATGAAACCGGGGTCAGACCAACTGGGATCACTGTGTGGGCAGTCTCCTCTGGAACTGTGAAACGTACTATTTCAAGATTGATCATCCTGATGGTTTCAATGGGTTATGGTGTTGTCAGACCTACTTTAGGTGGCCTTACATCAAGGGTTCTAATGCTTGGAACAACCTTCTTTGTTGCATCTGAAGTGCTTGAACTGGTCGAAAATGTTGGTACTACAAGTGATCTCTCGGGAAGGGCTATACTTTTCTTTGGTCTTCCTGTGGCAATTTTGGATGCTTTCTTCATTCTATGGATATTTAAATCCCTTTCCTTAACTTTGACTAAGCTTCAGGTAATTGATTCTCAATTGATCTTGGTGTTTTCTTTTGTTGTTTTCATAAAACAATAGTGATCAAGCTGAAACTTATTGATGTTGCAAATTCATTTTTGCATTTGCATTTATCGAAGAATATTCTGTTATTAAGTCCTTGTTGCATCCCTCAAAGAAGATTATAAAAGATCTAACTTTGATAGGAGTTCTTAAAATGCTGAAGCTCTTTAAGAAGTCGTCTAGTGTTTGCACTGAAGCAACAAAGATTAAGTTCCTGACGAGGTCATGGAAAAGTAATTCTACTTGATAAAGGTGTATAGGTTGGCATTTCACTTAAAAGGTGTATAGGTTGGCATTAACTCACTAAATGCCATGATGTATGTCTACCGAAATTTCAAAATTAGAATTTTTGGAGTTTTAACTAGGTATATCAGTAGCAATAGAGCTGGTATCCCATATCTGGTTCATTTATACCCTTGGATTCTCATCAATAGGGAGATCTGTTGGACTTCTTACAAGTATAATATAAATAATTGTAGGACACCTTGATTGCATAATCTTTCCCTGAAAAGAAAATTCAGCTTGATCTATACATTAATACTAGATTAATGGGCTGGGCAATCAATTTCTTATTTTCAACTTCTCACTCTCTTCCCCCTTTACCTGCCCCCATCACAAATTGGACTTACTGTGTTTCTAAAATCTGTGTTCCAAGTAGTATTATAAATTAACATTGACACAACTGAACCTATTGTCTTCATTTTGTACATTTGATAGGCTAGAAGGATGGCAGCGAAACTAGATATCTACAGAAAGTTTACAAATGCCTTAGCTGTTACTGTTATCGTGTCTGTTGGGTGGATTTGCTATGAGGTAATGCTGGTAATCCAGAGAATAAGAGGCTCTATCATCTGTTCTATCTTATCTTTTGTACTTCATGGCATTTCCACGTTGTAATATACTGTATGACTTTTTTTTGTAGCTTTATATCAAGTCAAATGATGTGTACAATGAGCGATGGCAGAATGCATGGATCATCCCTGCCTTCTGGCAAGTCTTGTCTTTCTCTCTCTTGTGTGTTATCTGTGCTCTTTGGGCGCCATCTCAGAACTCAATGCGGTAACTATCTGGCTTTCGCTTTTATAATAAGAAGTATGTTTACATTCCTGTGATCAGTGCGTCAATCAGGCAGCAGGGCCTGCCACTGAAGCATAAACAGTTGGGATAATTTAGATCGTAAGACTGTGGTNTTTTTTGTAGCTTTATATCAAGTCAAATGATGTGTACAATGAGCGATGGCAGAATGCATGGATCATCCCTGCCTTCTGGCAAGTCTTGTCTTTCTCTCTCTTGTGTGTTATCTGTGCTCTTTGGGCGCCATCTCAGAACTCAATGCGGTAACTATCTGGCTTTCGCTTTTATAATAAGAAGTATGTTTACATTCCTGTGATCAGTGCGTCAATCAGGCAGCAGGGCCTGCCACTGAAGCATAAACAGTTGGGATAATTTAGATCGTAAGACTGTGGTCTTCAATCGTCAACGTTTATGTTTTTACATATTGTATTGACATCCCATAATTTGTACATATTGAATGAGATTGGTTTGTTTGGTTTTGAATTCTTTTTGGGATGACCTCTTCAAATATACTAAGTGATAGTGACGTACATTTTGGTTGCTTATTCAAGTGTCGTTGATTTTGTTTGACAGATATGCACACTCTTCCGAGGATGCCAGTGAAGACTTCGATGGGGAAGATTCTTTGACACTCATTAGACCATCGTCTCTAAACTCAAAGGATGTAAGGCGTCCTTCAGAACTCAGATCAGTGGAAAGCAGCAATGGTCTATTGTCCCATGGTGATAACGAAGAGGGCAAGACTCAATGAAACGAAAAGCTTACGGTAATGTTACCTTCGGTAAGGTTGATTAAACAGCATGGGACAATATTAACGAAGAAGAAGATAATTTTTTGTTCAAATACCGTCCAACTACGATCTATTAATGCATATCAAACACGTCCTTGCGTCGTTACTGTATTCATAAAAACAAGCTCAGGCCAATATCTAGTAGAAATTACGAAGAGTGAAAAGGAAAGAGCAATTCAGTGAATACAAACAGCCGTTATTTCTGTATTTTTTACGATTTGGTCTCATATGCCCTGCCTCTATATATCTGTTGATCGATATTTATGACAATGACATCCATCAAGATTTTTCGCTTATGAGCTTAACATTTGGTCTATATTTTTATGCATAACCAAGTAATCTCGTGGTTTCTCACTTCTCCGCCAATTCAAAAAAAAAAAAAAAAATCATGCACGGATTGCATCAAATTTGATTCACCAGTTTTCTTTATTTTCTTTTTAAATTGGTGGGAAAGTATTTTGGCCCTTTAGCAACTCAAACAGCCGGTCCACTTTATGGCACAAACGGGCGGGGTTGTAGTATCGGCAGGGATACAATCAGAGGATATGTAGTCCATGATTTCTTCGGCAAACTTATCGGACAGATGCTGAAAAAGAAGTTGGAGAAGAAAGTAGTGCAAAATATTATGGCAACAGTCCCAACGCTTCTATCTTGACATTCTTGGTCACCATCTATTTTAAATGGCTTTGATGACCATTCTTCTAATTTACACAAAAACTTTATTTATTACTACTTTCTTTTGGGATGATTTTCATGATTCTCGAAAGCAAAAAGTGGATTTATTGGGCAATTTTGGGATAGAAGGTGATAAATTGTGACAGAACTGATTCTCACAAGGCTAATAGAAGATGCAATTTTATCAACAATCAAGCCTAGAATTCTGGGTGGGTATTAAGAATCATTTGAACCTTTATAAATTATAATAGTTTTGGCATCAAGAAAATATTATTAATTTATCAAATAATTAAGTTTTTCGTTTAACAAAATTTATAAATCATTTATAAATGGTCAAATTTCATTTTTAATCAAACATTTCAATGGATTCATAAGTGCTATTCATTTATCAACCACCAATTTCTGTGTATTGATACATGAATAGAGGCTAATAACTTATTAACTTATCAACGGATTTATACGTACTATCCATTTATCAACCATCCATTTTTGTCTGTTGATACCCGAATGGAGGCTAATAACTTATTACTTTATCCATGTAACAAAGCAACTTCAAAGAAAAACAAGACAAGAAAAGACTTCCAATGGTTATTTCTTGTAAGGGGGATGGTTTATAGAAAATTCCTGATTATTGTGGAGTATGCTAACTAGCGGTATTTCTAACTTGCACAATATGAATGGTGAGTATCATGTTAACAAACGAGCTTGGATGATTGTTATTCGAAGAATATGTTTGGCGTCTCGATAGATGAATCATTGGT
Source organism: Fraxinus greggii (assembly GCA_903798315.1). Lineage (NCBI taxonomy): Eukaryota > Viridiplantae > Streptophyta > Magnoliopsida > Lamiales > Oleaceae > Fraxinus > Fraxinus greggii. Next base: position 1,932 of record CAIGRK010021320.1, on the reverse strand, counting down.
AGAAAAGTTTTCTTGCTTGTCAATAATTGTCTTGCTCATCAAAAAACTTTTGAAGGATTTCATAATGTTGAATTATTTTTCTTGCAACCATACCCAACGTCAAAGATTTAGCCATGTGATGCGAGGATCATGCGAGCTCTCAAGATGCATTATCACTACTCTTTTGGAGGGTTTCTAACTTTGACATTAGATGTTCAAACATATACAATTGCAAATTACTTTCAATGTTGTAAAATTCGGGCTATGGATAACATGGTTTTAGAGACATTATGAACAGTTAGATGATGGAAGCAATCAAGAACTGCAAAATGTGATTAAAAGCTGAAATTGATGACCTCTTGAATTTTCTTGGAGAAAATAACGATTCTTCAAAGATGTTAATTGACAAGCAGATAATTAAAAGCGTCACAGATCGTTCTACTACGGATCCCGACATTTAGCTTGTGTTTGAGCCTCATTCTTTCTTCTTTTTTTCCCATTCATTTTTTTTACAGTACTCATTTTTAACTACATGCTCCCATATCAATCACTATTTAAAAACTTTTCGTCACTTTTCCACCACATATTCTTTTATCAATCACTATTCAAAAACTAATTTTTACCAAAAAAGGGGCTCAAACACAAGCTTAATATTTTTTTGTTGCAGTGTAAGAAAATCATACAAGAATTTTTTACCATGCTACATCAACTTCAAGAAGAAACAAACAATGATCGATCCAAACTTTAGGAAGGTCTCATAGACGAATCACAAATATGTGTGTGTGGAATTATTAATTTATTTATTACATGGCATCTGTATGAATTTTTTATAATTTATTATTTTATAAATTTAGTAAATTATTAATTTGCTACTTTTTTAAAGTCGGAACCCACCAAAAATATAATTTAACTGAAATTATTAAATTATCTAGATTTATTGTATTGGTTCTAAATCTAATTATGGAATCGAAATCAATTGTTTGATTCCAATTGATTCGATTACACTATATAATCGAACTAAGCACGTTAAAAATACATACATTAAACTTGGGGTACTTGAAACACTATTCATTTGATCATTACTTTAGAATCAAAGACCATCTTCAACCTGCACCAAAATTTTGCACCAAACTAAAAATCATCTTCAACCCGTTACATCAAAAATTGCATCAAATGAACAATGTTTAATCATTTTCTTCACTTTTTTATTCTTAACAATTTATATATCTGAAAAATTATTTATTTACTAGTACATAAAATATTACATAAATAATTACATTTCGTTAACAAAAATATTGAATTTGTTGATAAATTTTTAAAAAAAATGTGGTACGATTAAATTTTAATTCATTCTTCGATCATTATTGAGTACATGATTAAAGTTTATTACAAATAATAATAATTAGTTAAGAATTAAAATGTATGTATAATATAAAATGACACAAATACCCTTAACAACATTTGGTGCTAAATGATAAAAAGGGCAAAAATGACTTTAGTAGTAGTGATAATAATAATAATAATAATAATAATAATAATAATAATAATAATAATAATAATAATAATAAGAAGGTAAGAATTAAAATTTATGTATAATATAAAATGACTCAAATATCCTTAACAACATTTGGTGCTAAATGAAATAAAAGGGCGAAAGGACTTTAGCCAAATATGGTGCAAAATTGCAAAATTTAAGTATAATATAAAATGACATAAATACCCTTTAACAACATTTGGTGCTAGATGAAAAAAGGGCAAAAAGGACTTTAACCAAATATGGTGCATAATTACACCATTTAACACCAAAATTGTGCAAGCAAAATAGGAAAAAAAATGGTGTTTTAGGTCATCTCCAGTGCTGCACCAAAATTTGCTCAATTTTACATCAAACTAAAATTCATCTCCAACCATTACTACCAAAAGTACACCAAATGAACAATGTTTAATTATTTT
>CAIGRK010021318.1:0-12125 GCA_903798315.1 Fraxinus greggii | reverse complement strand
TTTAGTCAAGGAAAAGATTATGGATTATTGTATTTAACTTATGAAAAATAACTTAATTTCTACTTTGATTAAATGTGACTGCATGATTTAATATAAATATTGCATGTCAGTTAACATAATTAATTGGCTAATTATTATAATTAGAGAATTTTTCATCTTTTAAAAATTAGAAATATTATTTATGCATGTGCAATTAGCAATCTCAAAATTTTATATGATATGATAAAATTTTGAATTTGACATAATTAAATCAAATGTTTATTATATAGCAATGTATTATTATTAGCAATTATATATTTATTAATATATTTAATTGGATAATTAATTGAATGATTGATTATATTTTATATGAAAACGTGTGGCATTAATAAAGAAATGAATCCTAGTACTAAAATATTTAAATGGGTCAAATGTTAGAAACCCCGATTTATGCCCCCCTCATAGCACTTACACTCACATGTAATTTATGTTGTACTTTATATCTCTCTTCCACTCAACTCATCATCAACATACATATTTTCACATTACAAAGTTTAGTACACGCACGGTATTGAAGAAATTTTGGAGTAAAGGTCTTACAAAAAAATTTCTTCGATGTATCTTTATCTTCTTCCATATGACTGTAAGTATAGTAGTATGAATTGTTCTTTCGATATTTGAATTATGGAAATTTATGTTATGAATATGATGATATGAAAATCCAAATTATGATTATAATAAGGGTCCTATATATGTAAATTCAAAGGAGCGGATTTTAATAGCGTTATACACGGGAATTATAGCCACGAAGTTAGGATTTTAATTATCGTGTCCCCATATGTATGCTATGATTTTCAATATTTAAATATGAGATACATTTCGTCATTACTCATTTATTTAGATTTATGTCTTACATGCATATGTAAAGTCTTTTATAGGTAGCTAAAAAGATAGGTGGTCGGAAGTGGATTGTGGCATTGGTCAAAATGAACAAAAAATTATTTAATTTAAGAATTTTTAGTAATGTTCATTGTATTTCTTTTTAAACTAATTTTAACCATATGTTTAGTCCCCTTTTTTCCAAGAATTTATTTTTTCAAAATTCATTTTCAACCATATATTTTTCAGTAAAATAATTTTACACGTAAATTCAAATCTTTTTCATACTTTTTAACCGCATTCTCAAAAAATTGCAATTATAAAATATATATTTTCAAAAAATGGGGTCAAACTTATTACATAAAAACTATTTTTTTTTTCAAATTTATTTTTTAACCACACATTCTTTCAATAAAATAATTTTACACATAAATTCAATTTTGTCCTACTTCTTAATTATACATTCTTAAAAAAATTACTATTACAAAATTTATTATTTCAAAAAATACGGCTCAAAGACTAAGGGGCTCTTCTCTTTGCTGTTTTCGGCCGTTTTCTATTTTCGATTTTTCAAAACAGTGAAAACACGTTTACTTACCTATTTTCAAAAGTGAATTTCCGAAAATAATTCTAAAATTTACAAAAAAAAAATCAAAAAAGAACAAAAATGTCGTTTTGGGTGTTTTCAATTAAAACCAAGCCAAAATTTTCAAAACGTGTTTTGTGTGTTTTCCGTTTAACGTCACCCCAACCACCGCTGCAGATCGCCACTACCACACAACCGCTAGATCCGCCACCACAAAAATCGACATCACCATCCACCACAGTCGCCACCACACAACCGCCAAATCCACCACCACAAAAATCACCAAAATCGTCGCAGAACCACTGCACACCACGCACCCAACCACCGTACTCAAATCAACCACCGAATAAAAAAAAAAGAGACAAAGAAGCATAAAGAACAGCAGCGATGCGGGGAGCGCCGCTCACAGGGAGATCGCCAGAAGTGTAAGTCGTCGGAAGCGCCGGAGATGGAGACGAAAGTGATGAAATGAAGANCACAGTCGCCACCACACAACCGCCAAATCCACCACCACAAAAATCACCAAAATCGTCGCAGAACCACTGCACACCACGCACCCAACCACCGTACTCAAATCAACCACCGAATAAAAAAAAAAGAGACAAAGAAGCATAAAGAACAGCAGCGATGCGGGGAGCGCCGCTCACAGGGAGATCGCCAGAAGTGTAAGTCGTCGGAAGCGCCGGAGATGGAGACGAAAGTGATGAAATGAAGAGAGAGAGAGAGAGAGAGAGAGAGAGAGAGAGAGTGTCTTCATTTTTTTTATTTTCGAATACAAATTTTCAAAATGACAAAAAGAACACATTTTCAATAATTTCAAAATGGACACTCAAAATACAAAATTCAAAATGAATTTAAAATTGAAAACTAAAAACTTAAACACGAAGATAACAACCCCCACGAAGATAACAACCCCTAATTAACCCCCCAAGAAACACAATAGATGGAGCCTGAAGGTTTTGAGTATCAAAAGAAAATGTTTGGATTACTATTCATTATTATGCACTTGTTTGAGCCTTAATTTCTAAAAATTCATTTTTTAAAAAAAATTGTTTTCTAAAAATGAGCTCAAACAGCCTACATCACAGCCACTTTTTCACTGCTCAAACACAAAGTTCAAGTCTCGTCCACATCGCTAGGTTGGCATCAAATCTGATCCTAAATTGAAGGTCATTCTAATAGTGACAATGTAGCATTCTTGTCACGTGATCACGTGATCTTGCCGCACGTCATTTCAGACACTAACCTGCAACGGGTAATAGCAGTTGCATAAGCTTTTACAAAAAATTCTAATTATTACATTTAGCCCGTTTCGAAAAAAATAAGTTTTGAAATATTGGGTGTGTTTGATCCACATTATTTTGAAAAAAATATATTCTGAAATAGTAGATTGATGGAGAATGTGTGGTTAAAAAAGAAAAAAAAGTTATTGATGTGATGGAAAATATTATTTTATTAAAGAATATGTGATTGAAAATGAGTAAAAGAATAAGAATAAAAAAATAATGTGGATCAAATAGGGGGCATTGATTTTTAAAATAATATGTGGTCAAAAAGCAGGATTTTTTTTTAATTTACACGTAATATATTTTATTGTGGGAATGTAAGATTGAAAATGAGTTTAAAAAAATTATTCTAATAATTGTCAAACATGGTTTATCTTTTTTAACAAGCAATAGGCGGAGCCGGGCCGCATCACCGGCACTTTTCCAGAGACCATGTGGCAGCATAATCATCGTGATCTGGGTAATTGCAATGCGCAGCTCAGTACAAAGCTCGAAACCGTCCATTAGGGTCCGAACATTAATGGGTCCGTCTATTCATGTAAAATTTTCGGATCCGGATCCCAAATTAATTTCTCCGATGACGGACCACCGAGTGATGATTTCAGTGTCGGGTAAATTACCCTCATGGCCACTCAACTTTCACCAAAATTTCGACTGAGTGCGACACTCTTTCCTTTTTCCTATTAATTTATTGCTCTTTTTTGGTGAGGATTTGATTCTTATGAGCAATGGTCGGTTACTGCTTGGAATTTTCTTTATTATTTTTGCCCTTTTAGGACTAAACAATTCTAGTTATATTTCACGCCAGTAAACTTACTCTGTTTGGTATTAATTGGTTCCATTCTAAAAGTTAGCATTTTCCTGAAAAATCAAGAAAAAATTTAAAGCAAAAAAGGAATGTGAAATATCTAAACATTACCCCCACCATAGAATTTTTTTTTTTTTTTTAAAAATGCTTTGTTAAAGATGAACAAGAGTGAAAATAAAATATTTTGTTCCTTCCATCAATAAATTTGACAAATAGCTTTAACCTTTACTTTAAGCTAATTTAACGATCGACACACTACAACCTTCATTGAGGTATACTGCACGAATAATTTTAAAGGGCTTTAATAGATTTAACTTTTATATTTGGAATGATCCGCCATAAAATGGGTAACAGATTCTAAGGGTGTGTTTGAGACATATTACTTTGGAAGAATGTATTTTGATGGAAAATATTATTTTATTGAAAAATGTGTGATTGAAAATGAGTTTTGAAAGAATAATTTTTTTATAGAATGTGGATCAAACATGAGCTAAATATAATTAACTTTGTGTTACATTGTATAAACAATTTTATCCTTTCAACCAGACGTGATGTTGAAAGGTCGGCACATGATGTTGTTGATGTTACTTTTTTGGACAATTTAGCCCCTGTTTGACTACGATTATTGTTGAGAAAAAAAAATGATATTTTAAACAATGCTTCCTTTTTCTTTCTTTCTTTTTTTTTTCCTTTTTGGAGAAAGCATTATTTGAAAGTAGGAAAAAATTTTAAATTTATTTGCATAATATTTTATTGTTTGAATGTGTGGTTGGAACTTAGAATAAGTATAAAAATAAAAGAGTTTTATTTTATAGGAAAACAAACAATGATTTAATCTTTTTTACCGAACATTACGTGTGTCTTGCATTTGAATTTTGCAACGAAACGCACAATGAGTTTGATTTTTTCCAAATAATGAATACAATTTAAAATTCTACAAAAAACACGTTAAAATTAAATTTAACTATTGTGTAATTAGGTAATCAATTCTAATGGGATAGACCACCCGTACTTATTTGTCCACTTATTACTTTTGTTCGATCTGTGCTTGCGATACACATTTTTTAACAAACAACATGTTGAAGTCATTTTTATAAGTTTAGTGGTCAAAATTTGATCACATAAAACTTCAATGAGCAATTGGAGACTTTTTCAAATTTTAGTGAGCAATTGGAGACTTTTTCAAAGTTTAATAAGCAATCGAGGACGTGGTAATTTGTTAAAGGTTTGATGGAGCTCCACATATGTATTCCGTTAGTCACGTGACTAATTCTGTTAACGATTTGAAACAAATGTTACGTTAATGAGTAACATCTAACGTTTGAATAAGTTTAGTGATCAAAACTTGATATTATACATTTCAGTGAGCAATCGAATATACATACGTCTCATCAAAAAAAAAAAAAATATATATATATATACATACGTAAGTTCAATGACGACGAGACAATTAATCGAGAATGTGTGGTTAAGAAAAGTGAAAAATTTTAAATTTAGCTCATGTTTGGTACACATTAAAATTTTCATTCTCATTATTTTACTCATTTTCAATCACATATTCTTCAATAAAATAATATTTTACATCACGTAAATAACATTTTTTTTTATTTTCAACCACACATTCTCCTTCAATCTACTATTTCAGAATACATTCTTCCAAAATAATTTGACTCAACCGCACACCTAATATTATTTCATTCCAGAATGGGTAGATGAAAGGAAACAAGATAAAAATACATTAAAATTAAAATGGTCCCTCAACGCAATTCGCATTAAAAGTGGTATAAATGCAGGATCAGAAGCTCACGGGAATTTGATTCGAGTCACATTGAATTTCTTCTCGATATTGTTCTGAATCTCTGCTTTTCCTTCCTTCCTCAAAATCCACTCAGATCTTTCAAACACTTACTTCGTGATTTAAATATATGTTTATATAATTATGTATTACAAGGAATTAAGACGCTGGAAATTGTTCTGAATCTTTACACTTGTTAATCTCTCTAATGCATAGTAAGCCTATGCACGATAATCACACTACACAGGAACTTATATATTTTAATTCGATTTTTAGCTTCTCATTTTGTTAAATCTACTTGATTTTTGCTGTTAATTTGAGCGTATCAGTAAGATTTCTAGTAGCTGTAGGTATACTTTATGTACTTGTGCATATTAAAGGATGGAGGTAACAGCAGAATCTAACTCGTGGGGAGAGGAGCTGGCGAGCTTAGTAGACCCGGGGATCCGATTCACTGACAAAGCAATTGGAGTTTCGGCGAAGGAATTTATGGCAAAGGAATCAGTCTTCAAGTCGCTGGGAAGTGAATCGGTGGTGGCGGCGGAACCGGAGAGTTTGAATGATCAACTTAAGGGATTCGCCACGGCGTGGGGAGAAATGGTAGTGGAATTAGGCAGAGGATGTAAAGATGTGGTACAACAGACATTACTGACTGAGGACTCTTACATTGTGAAGAAAACCAGAGGTCCGTTGGCAGAGATTTCGGAGAAACTGAGTTTTCTAAATGAGTTCTTGCCGGAGGATCGCAATCCGGTGCATGCTTGGCCGGTTGTTCTCTTTGTTTTTATCCTTTCCATTGCAGGTAATTTGGTATTTCTCGAAGATTTTAGTATGTTTTTGCTGTAAAATGACCTGTTTATAATAACTGCACGTTTCTTATATGGCATTACTAATAATTGTTGGATTACCAAGTCTCAATTTTATTCGGTTTTTTGTTTTTTCTATTGGATTGCACTTTATACTATAGTTGGTGAATGCTACTTACTTAGAGGTGTTTCGAAGGTTGTGTGGAATTGAATCCGAGCAGTAGGATAAAGCTCCATTGAGTGGATTTTAGTGAAGTTCTTGCCATAGTGAAATGTGAAGGGTGGTTACTGTTTTAGTCTAGCACGAGTAGATTAAATGAGTGGCATAACTTATTGCCGTGGCTCGAACTACAATTGTGATCTCCATCATTAATTTCCACCATTTGGTGGTCCAATTTTCTCAGTATTTTTGGAAATGTTTTCTTGAAAGTAATGTTTTACAACACAAGACTACACTTAGAAATACATTAATCACTGACCTGTTATTTCACATATGATGGCTGGTCTGTTAGGTAATCAAACCGATCCTATGTTTCCTTTCTGTTTATATTGTTCTAGTGTCTGTGTTGCAAAACATTTGGTCAATGTGAGCGGATTTGTGTTCGATACAACTTTAAATTTTACTTGGAAATTGTAGCAAGATTTATATCCTCATACTTTTAGATTGGTCTCTAGACATTAATCCGCCTATTTATTTACTCAACTATTATTTCTTAGACGCCACTTAACCTTTTTGATAATTTGAAATTTTGCACTACCAAAAGGAAGAACTTCCATACTAGATTTCCTGTTTTGTAGGCGCGCCTTTGCTTATTCTTTTTTCGTTAATCACGTAAAGAAATTGTTTTCTATAAATATGTGCAGTTCTGAATGTAAATAGTAAACATGACAGTCCAAATCCAATGGTGAAAAAGGTTAAAGTACATCCTCCTAGTGCTGCCCGTATACTTCTTCCAGATGGTAGATACGTGGCATATCGTGAGCTGGGTGTTCCTGCTGACAAAGCAAGATTTTCACTAATTGCTCCACATAGTTCCCTGTCTTCTCGCCTTGCAGGTACTACTAGCTACTGAATATTGTTGATGTTAGTTAAAATCTGATAAAGAAGTTCCAATTCTGATGCTATAAGGTATTAATATTTTTTATAATTCTCACACGAAAGGTATACCAGGTGTCAAACCTTTATTACTGGAAGAGTATGGTGTTCGAATGATTACCTATGATCTACCTGGTTTTGGAGAGAGTGATCCCCATCCTAGCAGAAACCTTAACTCTTCAGCTCTGGATATGTCATACTTAACAGATGCTGTAGGAATAAATGGCAAATTCTGGGTTGTTGGACATTCAGGTGGTTCATTGCATGCTTGGGCTGCTCTAAAGTACATTCCAGATCGAGTTGCAGGTATGCTGTACTTAGCACAGAGAGAAAGTATGAAATTTTGGGAGGGAAATATTTTATATAATTGTAATGCAATTTCCTAAATATACTTTTCAAGGACAGCAATAAAACGCGTTTAGAACAAAACAAAAATTGTGAACCCTACTGTTCCAATCCCCTCCCAATTGGGTGCGTGGTAGGGTATTCCATGGTGCAAAACCAGAATACATTGTGTTGAAACTGTGCTCATCGGTAGTGAAATGCACTTGTAAGCATCATCCTTCCTGCTACTCATCGAGGAAGATTCTATTAAAATACCAGTAGGACATTATATGCATCTTGGAAATTTTATGAAGTATTAATGTATGTTCTTACAGGTGCGGCCATGTTTGCTCCACTGGTTAATCCATACGACTCAAGCATGACTAAGGACGAGATGTCCAGAACTTGGGAAAAATGGACGCGTAAAAGAAAATTGATGTACTATTTGGCTCGAAGATTCCCCAAATTGCTTGGATACTTTTATCATCGAACTTTTCTGTCTGGGAAGCATGGCCAAATAGATAAATGGTTGTCTGTATCACTGGAAAAGAAGGTAATTTCCATCTCTTCCTAGTATTTTTGCACTGGTTAAAGCAATGAGATGAAGCTGCACTGGTAGTTCTTTATTTTGAATCAACACCCCAGGAAAAATGATAATTAATTTGGGTATCTGCTAAATACTGTCTTCCAATTTAAAGTGGTAAGTTTACTGCTTTTACTCCTTTTATAATGGTATATATTTTTGGTATTTGTAAGCGCTGTCTTCCAGTTCAAAGCAAACCATTTTCTGCTTTTGCCCCTTTCATATGTACTACATGATTGAGCTTGTGGCAACTTGTTGACAGAAACTTTGATTCTGTCTCTGCTGTTGGGTCTTGTTTTTTCAACTAAAGACAGCAAGTTCAAATTAGAGAGAAATTGCATAGAGATTGGTTTCAAACCAAAAAAAGGGGAGTTCGGTGTTATTTTCATGTGCTGAAACTTAGGAGTTTTGGAATTTATTTGCCACAATAGGCAAGAAATTGTTTTCTTGATACTGATATTAGCATAATAATAGTTTTATATGCTTGTAACTATGATAATTAGTGGATGTTAAAATACAACTCTATTTTAGCCTGTTTACTGGTTGACTGTAACTCGGTATGCTTTGTTATAATTTTCGTTATCTAAGATATGTTCCACCTTTGTTTATCCAGGACAAAGATCTGGTTGGGAAATCATCCTTTGTAGAATTGTGGCACAGGGATGTTGAAGAGTCAATTCGTCAGGGAAGCACAAAACCATTTGTAGAGGAAGCTATACTGCAAGTATCAAATTGGGGTTTTAGCTTCACGGATCTTCAAGTGCAGAATAAGTGTTCTAGCAAGGGCTTTTTCCCTTGGCTGAAGTTCATGTATGGTGACACAGATTGTGAATTGACTGGATTTCTTGGCCCAATTCACATATGGCAGGTTTGCAGGCATTTCCTGTTTTACTTTTAGAAAATGAAACTGGGACAACTCCATGCTAACTATATTAGCCTTAAAACAATACGACATTCTAGCTCAGAGTCCTTTTCCTGATATTGCCACTGTTGAAACAGGGGATGGATGATATGGTAACTCCCCCATCGATGTCTGACTACTTGGCCCGTATTCTACCCAGTGCTGTTGTACATAAACTTCCAGAAGATGGTCACTTCTCTTATTTCTTTCTCTGTGATGAATGCCACAGACAGATACTCTCTACCCTGTTTGGAGAGCCACAGGGGCCTCTTGAAGCTTTAGATGAAGCTTCTGAAAAGGATAGTGAAGAAGAGGGATCAGACCTTAACTGATTATGGAATGGGAAGTTGTTTGGCTTCTGAAATTACTTGTACATACTACAGGTTGCTCCTTCCTCCTGGAGCCTAAAGGCAAATAACAGGTACTTCCTTGTTTTGTTTGCAAGACTAAACTAACTTCCAAACTCCAATTTTTTGGAGAAGAAGGTAACAAAATCAATGGCGGTGTTCTTTTCTTTAGGCAATGAAACGACTAGACCCACCATTTTCATTTGGACCCATTGCTGTTCTTTTATGTTTTACCTTTTCGCTTTATAGTACAATTCCATGACTGCATGCAGCCTTGTTGAGTGTTGATCATTTTTAAGCAAGTATTCCTTTTGTTCGCGGATTTGATTAGAAGCTCGTTGCATTGTTTTATGCAAGCATTTCTTGATTTCTTGTTTTAGGTTTGTCTTAGTCGAATTTATGGATTTTTGAACCCATAGTTCCAGAAATAAAGTATACATATATATATTCTCCTAGAGAAATGGATCGAGTTTTCTTAGTATTAACATAAATATATTAAACCATAAAATTCTAAATTCAATCTTAAAACAAATTAAGAACTTTCTTGGCATCATTAAATGATAATAGTACTCGATAAGAATCTACAACACCATATACATTATGAAGTAACAAAAAGTGTGGGAGAACCTAACTTTCTTATTCAATATGGGGCACTATATAACTGTTCAATCAGTTTTCAAGATTTTCAGCACCAATCGAAGCCTGATCAACTCTCGTGACAGCTCCTTCTCTGGACATGTTGATGTTAATGACTTCACAGTTCGAGTGTTCATTGCCATTGTTGTCAATTTCTATCATTTTCTTCACTGGTATTGCTTCTTCTTCAACCTGTGGGGACTTGTAATCTTTCTTCTTACCCCATATAACAAGATAAAGGCTAATGACTATTACAATGGCGCCAACAACCTTGTACAGAAATAATAGCAGATTCATGTTGCAGTACGCAATTGGACAATATGATAGAGAAGATTTTTTGTTCTTTTTATTTTCTTTAATACTGTCGAGAATACCCTACCAAGCAAGTCATAAGTGTATAAATAAGGTTCAGGATGAGCTTAACACTCACCTTCCTAAGTACATTTGCTAGGCCAAAATAAAAGAGCTGAGGACAGCAACAATAACCAAGCTCAGTGGGCCAAAAGCAGTTACAAAAACAGGGCCTCTGTCTTTCAATACAACTCCTTGGATGTAGTAAGCAAGCCCTGCAGAAACTATGCCCTGCAATATTGTCTTGTAAGCTGTTCTATGTTGTAATGATTCCATTTATGGACAAGTCAAGTCGTCCATTGTATAGGAAGATATTTAATGACTTAGAATATTGGGGTCTTTGGAAAGCTATTGGTCGATTTAAGGATTATGTGATTGCCCTTGACCCTTCGGCATGTTTGGCATGTTGGACTTGTTTTGATTAGACAGGATTAAGGGAGAGATATATGATAAACTTCGTGAGTTATTCATGAAGTACTGTTTAGTCCAATATACCAAACGTCATTACAATTTAGTGAGATCTCATCAGTATCGTTGTCTTGTATATCCAACAAGTTGGTCGAGTTCAAAGTCTCATTTCACTATCCAAAATAATTTGAATTAAATTCTCCCTTTTAATATGTTGCTCTTACACTGTAAACAACTGCAAGAAATTTAGTGTCCCAGTTTATAGACCAGACGGCAGCTTTCCCCTTCTCCATTACCAGTGCCACTATCGCTCCCCCGGCGGTTCTGAAGAGGCATATACAAGCAGTGAGAGAGAGTTCAGCAGGATATGTTTCTAGCGTGATTGCCTGAAATACGCAAATAACAAATAATTATCCTTCATTGCATGTTTGATGTGTTAAAAACACTATTGTTGATAAGGTTGGATTGGATGGTACTATATAGTATTATACTATCTTGTATATTGTTGTCCAATAACATATACCAAACCTAAGTTCTTTATGTATCAATATATGTTTGTCTGTATGTTTTCTCACCTGTAAAATCGTGAAGGAAGCCCAGCAGAAACATCCAATTGTGATCATTATTCTTCTGTGTCCATGGTTGCTGCTGCTTTCTTTTGTCCATGGCAGCTTTATAACTGGACCTATTAATAGGGTCATGAGCATTGTTCCCGCCACGTGGTAACAGTGCCAGCTACCTTGGCTTGGCTGTGGATGCTGTTTATCTTATATTTCTCGAGCCTATAACAAAAATATTCAACAATAGTATAGATGTTATGTTATGCTGGACTCGACAGTACTGGACAAGATCTAGGAAGAAAAATCTTCTCATTTGTACTCCTTCGTGCAGTTCAGTACCATGTACTAAACAAACTAGAAGCTTCACAGTATGCACCTTAGTAAGTAGGCTATGAGGAATGTAACAGCAGGAAGAATGTTGCACATAGATGCTGCAAGTGTTGCCGTTGTGTATTTCAACCCCCAGGAAGTACAGGTTTTGGTCGATAACTGGCTTGTTATCATAGAACCCTCAAATCTTATTACATAGGAGGATAGATGCATTCAGTTAGTTGTTTTAAAGACTCGCTCCAGTAGGCTGAGAAGTATTATCTTGCCAAGTATTGAGAAAGTCATCTTTGGCCTTTTCTTCCTGTGGAACTAATTATTAGCTGCTTCCTTCACTTTATATATGTGTAGAGAGAGAGAGAGAGAGAGAGAGAGAGAGAGGGAGTAAAAGGGAGCATCTTTGTCTGGGTTACGTCATTGATAAGTTTATTTTCTACAACAAATACTGCACAA
>CAIGRK010021295.1:0-17228 GCA_903798315.1 Fraxinus greggii | reverse complement strand
GTGACTATCTAGGGAAGTTTTGGCGAAGTTCAATGACTATTTAAGGAACTTTTGAAGTTCGGTGACGTCCTGGGAACTTTTGGGAAAATTTAGTAACTATCTAGGATATTAACCCTACGATTGTAGTAGCAACATGAGCCTCAGGAACAGACCTTACAAATTCAATTATGATGATATCACGCATAAAATAACATTTAATTTAAGGTGCATAGTTCAATAGATGCTTAACAATATATTTTGTTAACTAATTATCATGAGGATTATTAGTGACTAGTTTTACCAGTCTCCTCAATATCTCTCGTAAGTGTCTTTATCATTATCATGGGAATCTTTATTGGTTGCCATGAGATGTTATATATTGATTCTTACTAGCAGTACATGTCTATGTAAATTGACAAAAATAACAAACTGTGTTCTACAACCCACCCTAGTCCCTAGACCAAATTGTTTTTGATAACATCAGTAGGTGTTAGTTACATACCAAATAAATGAATCCACACTCTTAAGAGGTGTAACCTAACGACAAATTTGCATGTGTGGATTCATTTCATGGTTCTTGAATTATATTGCCAACTCTATGTACAGCATTGAACAAATAAAGATCAGATTACAGTTGGGAACTTGAAAACGAATTCATACATTGTTGGATTCAACAAGGACCAAATGTGAGTATGTAAAGAATGCAACAAATAAATATGTTGAACCTGGAACATGTGGAAGTACAAAATGACATGTTAATGCTGTATGAAAAGAAATTGAGCTCCATGCTGATGGAAATGGATATGGTCTTATTCTTTCTTTGGGCTGCTTTTAATAAGATCAATGTCAAAGGTCATGAGGATTGAATGTTTTTACCCATTAATCAGGAAGAGACTCTGAGTATGAATGAACTAGAGGTCAATATGTAGTTAATAGGAAGGACAAATTGATCTGTTATTTATGTGATAGCGAAGGTATTGAACAAAGCTTATTAGCACCACAATGTGCAACTTTGTTTACGATTCTAGTGTGATCTGTGAAGTGTGAACAATGTCTTACTTTGAACATAGAATTTATAGATGTACTTGCAGGATAACTGATAGTCCAATTGTCTACTTGAAGATATTAGAATTTAAAGTCTGTATTGCTGAGTGATTGCTAGTTAATTTTTCACTTGAGTGCAGTATCAATATTATGTATTATGTTTATCAAAATTCACTTGTACTGAATATTTGTGCTCACTTGGCTAAGTTATTCTTTTTGACCTATTGCTTGTGTATTAATTACGGAATTCTGCAGACATTCTTCATTTTCTTTCATAAATTGTGTCCTACTTTTTCCTGTTCTACTCACATAATTTCACTCTTCATTCATTTCTCATGTGGAACGCCATTAAGATAAAGTTGAGGTTTACAGATATCATTTGTGAAAAATACTGTGAATTATATATGCTATGTATCTTTGCATATGCAGTTCGTGATTGTCTCCTTATCTGGCTGGGGTTTGCTTTTCTTTGGAGGGTACAAGTTCTTCACGGGAGGCAAGAAAAACAATGACGAGGTGCACTTTTCTTCCTTTAGATGTCAACTTTATGCAGTATGGATTATGTAACCTGGGTTAATGAGATTTATAGTTGTAGTACGCAGTACTACAGTTGGCTTGATCATACATGCCCAACTTTTCTTTATGTCATTCATTGGATGGAACATCTCGTGAAAGTATACAATATGAGAAAGGATATGAAATCAGCTCAACCTCCATTCGTTTGGTTGATTATTTTTATCCACAATTTACTTATTAAGAGAGGACAAGAAAATTAAAGGTTTACATTTTGATCCATTTTATGGACAAGTATGAAGTTTCTACTTACAAGCATTTGTCGGTGTAACAGTTGCTTTGACCTGAAGAATAAGACATTTTTAGTGCATTTTGAGTGAAAGACACTATTTTTGACCTCCCCCAGCCCCATCCTCAACCAGATATGCACACACCGTCATAAAAGGGGAAAAAATGTGGGGACAAAAGAAATTTATATTCTCATTACAAAACTGACTGCTTGTGAAACAATACGAGTTTTATTCTGACTGTTAGCAATGTTTCCATAGACTGTATGGAAATAATCACTCATTTGCGTTTTGCATTACTTGTAAATTATTTTCTGTAGGGTATTATTACATTACATATTATACTGGGCAGATTGAATCTTGATGATCAATTTATATTTTTGTTTATTTATTTTCTTTTTCGCAGAAATTGTTGGAAGCAACACATTAGAGTGGAGAATTTTGAATGTCGTCATTACAGAAACTTTCTTCTAATATATTGAACTTCAAATACCGTTGTCCTGGTTCTCTTGTATGTGGTCAGTTCAACTGTTTCCAATCAATTTGAATGATCATTGAAATGCTCAGCTCAGGTGATGACTGAAATAATACAACTCCAAACACTTGTCATGGCATTTTACATTTTGACCTTTCGATTCACTTTGTTTATGTCGTCGTAATAATGTATGAACATCATAACTTTGCATAGATTGCATCAGGATTTCTCTTTGGTTAATATGGACGGGTGATTGCATGAGATAACATGAGAATATTTGGCAAATTGAGGGACCAAATCTTGTTTATTGGTGTTTTCAAGAGAGGATGGTTGATGTATTTGAACTTTCCAATACAGATTTTTGTCCTCTCCTTTTTATTGGTTTTGTTACTTTTTGACCTTTTAACTTATTAATTAATAGCTAGTCGGCTTCTAGCCTTCATCTAAGCTGCACGGCAACAAAATGGAAATTGTGACGCAACTTATTGGTTTTGTTGATTTAGAAAGGTTGGATAAATCGAATGATAAGGGATGAACTGACCGGGTTTTGGATGAATCGACCAGTTTTTAGTGGTAATTTCATGAAATGAGTACACTGAGAAGACGATCTATCTCTACCTTTGAGGTGAGTGGTTCAAAATGTTCTTTGAGTACAGTGTGGTCTTTCAAACCAAACCTTGACAAAATTATCGCCTGTTTGATAGGTCATTATTTTCCCTGGAAAATGGAAAACAAATTTTAACTTCCAATTTTGCCTTGTTTAATACACTTAATTTTTCATAAAAATTTTTTGTCAACTTTGGCTCACATGCTTACCAATTCCTTGGTTTTGTGGAAAATTAATTCCCACAATTTTGGTGGAAATTGATTTTCCATTTTTTTTTATTTTTTAAGTAATTGAAAAGAATTTTAGATACAATGATAAAAAATTTTATCACTTTTATTGATCATTTTCATGCAAAACAAAGTTAAACGAATGGTGAAAAATTATATCAATTAAACATAATTAATTACAATTTTCAATAAAACAATTTTTAGACAATTCAATTCACTAGAATTTATTTTCTTTTTATCAATTTTTTATTTTTCACCTTTGCAATCTAACAGACCCTTAGAGAACAAAAAATACAATGTTAGTTAATCAGCACATTTTCCCTTTTCTAGTTTTATGATCTGAAGTCTTCAAAGGGTAAAATAGGGCTAGGCTATGTAACCTTTCGCACGGTATGGTTATGATTTACAAACCTTAAAAAATGATGTTTTTCCTTAACTCATTCAAATTGGTCAATTTCAGTTTCCAAGCAGTTGAAACCATCAATGTATGTAGACGTTAAAATAGCGTGTGATTTTCATATGACTCAGTTAAGACGGAAATAGAATTGTCGAATCGCTTGAATTGATCTTCAATTCAACTTAACGATGCTTGTAATTATAACGTCTAAATTGATTAGTTTCTATCAAGTGGAGGCCCAAATTTTTAGATTCAAATAGGTTGAGAATTTATAACCACACTAGATGAAAGGTTAGAAAGCTCGATCCTAATTTATGCTATTCATAACATTTCTGATTTTGCCTGAGGGAAAAAAGTAAACAAATCTACAAAATAGTGGAAATTGTCAAATTGGGGTGTTCTCTTTCCTTCTTTTCTTCTATACGAATCTAGGAGTGGGCAAATTACCCTACTAATCGATCCAAATCACCAAATTGGCCCGACTTGGATCGATTTGAAGGAATGTCGGTTCTGTTTTCAAATTGACTTGGACCAACTTGAAAACTTTGGTTTGAGAGGTCGGGTTCCAAAAAAAAAATAAAAATAAAAATTGATTTCACAGTAAAAATCCCATTGAACTCACAAATCACCCAAACCAATTCGCCTCAATTTGAATTTATTTGTTCTTCAGTTCTTGATTGGGATTTCACCAACTCGAAACGTTGGTTCAATTAACCCAACTATGTCCATCCCTACTCAAGGTTTTCTGAGAAAAAAGTGTCGATATATCTCTAATAAAATGATATACTTGAAACATGTATGGTTTGGATTAAAATCTAATTATAATCACAAGTTCAAGTCAACATTTAATTTTAAACATGTATTTCATCAACGTTTATCAAAATCTAATTTTAATTTACATCAATAACAGGTAATTTTATTAATCTGCTTTATCCAAATTGGTGTATGAAAGGGTGTCAGATTCACGTGCACACACGATATAAAGTCAAGTAAATTGATGTTCCAACTACCAGAGTTACTACATACAATCTGAAAAATGGCTAAATTATGATATAAACCCAACCACTTAAAGTCGACTTTAAATGGAAAAATAGTTGTGTGAACTCTGGAAGAATCTAACACTAAACATCATAGTGGTTTCACTATTAGATGCAAAAGTCAATCAAGCTGAAATCAGGTGATAGGTTAAGATGGAATGGACTCGTTAATATGCTCCATGCTATTCTACATGGAATAAAATGATCAAAATCGATGCTTCGATAATGACTCATTCGTGCTTGCTGACATACTTATAAAAGCATGAGCTTCAGTAAATTTTAAGTAATACTACCAAAAATCGTATTTGCTGATTTTCGAGCTCGACGACTGAGAATGAGCACGAACAAGATCTTTCGATACCTGAAATAAAAGCGTCGAGGTGTGTCATCGTAGTCCCTCCGATACTTAAGTCAGAGAGAGAATATATATATGCTGGAAAACCAAGTGAAAAACATACCTTAATGATGGATTATAACGATGTATTTATAGATGTGGGTAGTACATTCCTGATAGGATTACAATGTTNATGAGCTTCAGTAAATTTTAAGTAATACTACCAAAAATCGTATTTGCTGATTTTCGAGCTCGACGACTGAGAATGAGCACGAACAAGATCTTTCGATACCTGAAATAAAAGCGTCGAGGTGTGTCATCGTAGTCCCTCCGATACTTAAGTCAGAGAGAGAATATATATATGCTGGAAAACCAAGTGAAAAACATACCTTAATGATGGATTATAACGATGTATTTATAGATGTGGGTAATGCATTCCTGATAGGATTACAATGTTGAAATCCTTAGGAGTTCTACCACGATTGGATGTTGTAATTCAATTGGTCTTGTATTACTCACGTGTTTGGGCAGAAGTGGGATTCCAATGATAGAATCCTTTCAGAATGAGGTTGCATATTAACAGTAGGACACCTTTCTCTAAGGTTTTGGGTAAGCCTTGATATGATGGAGAATCTTATTGACTCGATGGATGCGCAATACGAGGTCCGGTCATGGTACCGAGGAGATCCCCATGATCGAGATGGGCTAGCCTGAGGAACTCAAGCGTCATTTATGCCAATTTGGGAAAATGATCCTCGGGTACAGTCCTCGAGCTTTGCCAATATTGGGATCATCACTGGCCCCGTGCATCCATGCCAGAGCTTCGTAACCAAAGTTCTGGAATGTAATGCACATTGCAATGATTTTAGGGAGCTGATAGGACAGCATTTTCGGTGTGAAAGAGGTATTCGGGGTAAATCCTATCATCCCTTGTGTATTCTTTTGCAGTCCAGCAGCGATTCCATCATGTATGATCTTAGCTAGTTCGCTCGAGTCCATGGTGACCAACCTCGAGATCAAGGCCACTGGGGATACACTCGAGGCTCCAGATCCACCATTATCATGAACCTCGCGAGTGTCCCGAGCTCTAGCATCGGTCATGCCCCTCCTGGTTGTCCTTCGTCGGTGCCTGTGTATATTCCTGCGTTGGATAAGCTGTCCTCTGACTTAGTAATTGTGTCGCGTCGCAACTTGTTGGCGAAGTTCTTCGAGTGCGGCCGTATCAACCATCTGTGGTTGGGCCGTTGGTATTGCAGCTTGATTAGCCGTGGGCTCCACAACAGGTAGTGGGTCTGGTGCAGATAAGCTTATTGGAGGAAGACCAGAACGTATGTTAACCATGGCTTTTGGTAGCGTTTCTCACAGACAACGCCAATGATGATATCAGAAATCATACCTGCTAATTTCCGAGCTCGACGATTGAGAATGAGCACGAACAAGGTCTTCTGATACCTGAAACAAAGGCGTCGATATATGTCCTCGTCGCTCCTCCGATACTTAAGTCAGAGAGAGAATTTGAAAGAATATATATATGCTGGAAAACCAAGTGAAAAACATACCTTAATGATGGATTATAACGATGTATTTATAGAGGTAGGTAGTTCATTCCTGGTAGGATTACAATGTTGAAATCCTTAGGAGTTCTACCACGTTTGGAAGTTGTAATTCAATTGGTTTTGTATTACTCACGTGTTTTGGCAGAAGCGAGATTCCAATGATAGAATCTTTTCAGAATGAGGTTGCATATTAACAGTAGGACTCTCTTTCTCTAAGGTTTTGGGTAAGCCTTGATATGATGGAGATTCCTAATGACTCGATGGATGCACGGTACGAGGTTCGGTCATGATACCGAGGAAAGCCCCGTGGCCGAGATCGGCTAGCCCGAGGAAGTCTAGCGTCATTTAGGCCAATTTGGGAAAATGGTCCTCAGGCACAGTCCTCGAGCTCCGCCAATATTGGGATCATCATTACGTAATAGTCTTTTTGACACTAATGTGATACAAAAGTTATGAGTGATCGTTGGAGTGACCAACTTATATTATTGATCAAGAAATTATTTATACTATTCAAAACTTAGAATAAAATGTTATTAATTATTAGTAATGCCATTTTGTTATATTTTCAAGGCTTTGATCTTATCTTTACACCGACAGAACCAATAATCGTCAATTTTATACTGACGTGATAATGTTGAACACCTTACATTAAATTAGCTTCACAAGTTTTATTTTATTCACAAATTAAAACATAGCTAGCAATTTTCATTCTGGTGAAATCATAATTGCATATAAAAACTTATTTGGCTGAAGTAACGCGAGCGGTCACTACAAAGAATGGAAGACACGTTTCATATTTATTAGCAGCTCCTTTTTTTTAATTTAATAATTATTTTGAGCAAACGATCTAACGTAATAGATATTTAATATTTTACACACACATGTTGCATGTGTGCGAGTTTTTTTATTTTTCCAAGGATGTTTCACGTCTGTAATGAGTAGAGGGCATTTCTTTCACACGGCCTTACCCACACAAAGGGGCGGACCCTACAAGTATTTAAAAAAAAAAACAAATATAGGGCGGGCTACAGGCATTACTCGGTCTGTAATAATAGAGAGAGTGACATGACAAAAGTTGTGGGGACATTTGGTTTATATACATAAATCATCTATTTGTTTTGGTCAGTTGATCTTCTTCAAACACAAGTATACAAACACAGTTGAAGTCTTGAAGCAAACACACAAATAAATGGATTCCAACCCAACTTGTAATGTAAGTCTCTCTCTCTCTCTCTCTCTCGGCACACACACACACACACACTGGTGGCGGGAGCAGGGGCGGCGTGGAGGAGGGTGTTTCTCTTGTATATCTATTTGCCGATGGACTACCATCATTTCAATGAGGGTGAATTTAAGTAGTGTCCATTTGGAAAGAGTCTTCATGGAGATATAAGTATAAGCTCGTGTTAATGAGTGGCGAAAATTTGAGTGTTGGGATTTCGATTCAGGGGTAAAAAATGTACGTATGTGTTTTTCAAATTATGTTTTTTTATGAAGGGATTAGATATATTGTGATGAACATTCTAAAGTTTGATGCCAAAAATATAATCACGACCATAGATTGATACAAGTACGTTAATTACTAGGATAATAATTTATTTATTTATTATTTTCTGTCTTCAATTTTTGGTCATCTGTTGTTTGCACATCAATTTGTGGGTTCCAATGTAATTAAAATATAATTAATTCTGTTATTTACACTAGGACAAGGACAAGGACGAGAAGAAGACAGTGCAACATTCTATGCTTCTATGCTGCAAGTTATACATATCCGAATCACGAAACAAAGAAGCTCTCGATTTGATCGAACGAGCAGTTAAGCGCGATCCAGAAACTGTCATCGTGAACAAATTCGAGGATCGAGAATATAATAGGGTTAGGTACACCCTTGTATCGTACGTCGCTCATGATAGTATAGGGTGTCCAATCTACAGCCCTTTGCATCAATCTGTGATGGCCATGGCTGAAGCTGCTTATGGAGCCATAAATCTCGAGTTGCATTCCGGGGCTCACCCACGACTTGGTGTCGTGGACGACATCGTTTTTCATCCGTTGGGTCGGGCTTCATTGGATGAAGCAGCTTGGCTTGCCAAGGCAGTCGCTGCAGATATTGGAAATAGATTTCAAGGTATGTATTTCTTATAGTGTAAATGAAATCACAAGATTACAGCAAAATTTTAAGAAATTTCGTATATGTTGCAGTGCCAGTGTATCTATATGGTGCAGCACATCCAACAGGGAAGGCTTTAGACACCATCAGGCGTGAACTCGGGTATTATCGACCCAATTTTATGGGCAACCAGTGGGCTGGATGGACGCAGCCCGAAATTCTCCCCGAAAGACCTAATGAAGGACCAAACACGGTGACTCGTGCTAGAGGCATTGCTATGATCGGTGCACGTTCATGGGTTGCGACCTACAATGTTCCCATCTTGTCGACAGACGTTTCAATAGCTAGACGGATTGCATTGATGGTGAGTGCTCGAGGCGGAGGCCTGCCTACTGTTCAAACACTAGGACTTGTTCATGGTGAGGACACAACTGAGATAGCTTGCATGTTACTCGAACCAAACCAAATTGGTGCCGATCGAGTCCAAAACCATGTTCAAATGCTGGCAGAACAAGAAGGTTTAGATGTTGAGAAGGGTTATTTTACTGATTTTTCGCCAGAGATGATTGTTGAAAGATACTTAAAATTAATCTCTTCCGGCTCTGCCTGAGTTGAGGATCAAGCGCAAGCTAATCAATTGCGATTCATGAAGACTAAGAAGGATTACACAAGACAAACATAAGATGTTTGTCCAGTCCAGCATAATAAACAATGCTCCAATATCTAAACTGTGGAATAAAATGACAACTTTCTTCTTTCCATTGCGTTTCTTTATTACGTTCTAACAAAATGTTACTGTCGAATATTTTAGTTAATATTAGAAACATCAACAGTTTAAAAAATTCAACATACCTACAAAAATATATAAACTATAAAATTTAGTCGAAGTTACCAATCACTTTGGTTAGTTATTGAAGCACCACCATGGTTTATAGCATCACTGACGACATTGTTATTGATGATAACTAACAGAAATGCATTGGTTATCTCTCGCGTTGTATAAGTATGTTCATTACATGGACAATTTATATATGTTCTTATTCTCGGTCTTTAATTTTACAAGTAATCACCAAAATAGATAAATGTGTCGGAGGCAAATAAATCCTTAAAAGAGTAAAAGAAATTAACCAAGACATTCTTGAAAGCATCACACTGCTTTTACTTTCCCATAATTAGCAGTGTGACCCTGTCCATGTATTCATTCGAACCAACTTTCTTTTCTTCCATACCTAATGATTTTATCCTGACCTACATACCCGGATTCAATTTTTTATCAAAACGGAGTGGCATCTGAAATTTTCATAAATGGGTAAAGGAGCAATATTTTTAAATGGTGAAGTTGCTTTGAAACTATTTCAAAAAATCCACAACGGAAAATCTCAAGGCACATGATGAACACATAAAATAGCCACAACCATGAAAATTAGTACTTCGTACAAAAAAGTAAAACAAAATACATGTAGAAAATGCAAGGAGCAACGAGAACAAAATTTTAACATTTTCCATAACCTTAAATTATCGACCACGCCCAAGATATTGTAGTTCAAAGGTATCAAGAAAGAATCTGTAACCTTTTAGCTTCCTTTCTATCTACTATGTCTCAAATGTCCAGATACACTCTTCCCACTGCCAATACGTCAACTATTAATTCTCCATGATGTCAAGGAAGATTTCTGCAAATTACAATCATATCCCAATTGCAACCGTTTAGGCTGAACACTGAACAGCTTGTTTGTCCACAATCATGTGCAGAAAATAAATATTGCAGTTTGAAGTGTCGAGAAAGTATCTTATATTCTAGCGGCCTCTCTGCCTGCCTCTCCCACGTCCAAATCGTCCACCTCTGTTCTGATGCACGTTTCTCCTCCCACCACCAATACCTCGATCATGACATCTCCCTGAAGTTACAGGAGATGTATGTAAATTAGGATCATATCCATTCAGTTGAGCTGCTTGTCCTTCCACATGCACAGGCAGAGGTGTTTGTTGGCCCTGTAAACCCATTCCAAATGGTGACTGGTTGAACCCATTTTGACCCATCCAGGGTGCAGGTGCAAATGTGGGGCCTCCACCAAAATTTACTTGCCCACCTGGCAAAACGAAATTAAAAGGCAACCCAGGAATTGTATTAATTTGATGTTGCAGTGATACACCAGTTGGCAAAGGCATTTGATACATTTGTTGAGGATGAGTCTGTGGTAACCATGGAATACCACTTCCGGGCAATCCAGTGGGGAGGCCCATACTTTGGGCCTGTTGACATGGGAACCCATTAGTCCAATTTCCATTCGGGGGGCAAAAACCAGAAGTTTGTGCCCTCGGTGCAAATGGAGGAACCATAGCATGTCCACTAACCATTCCTGAGCCTTGATCCATGGATGGCCCAACTGGTGGGCGGACTAAATGCTGGTTTTGATCAACTAATAGGTTACTATCTCCAGCAGAAGATTTTCCCATTGCAACTTGATCACAGTTCCAGTTGCCAGATCGATTTTTGAATTGTTTTTTATCCTTTTTCTTCGTTCCAAGCTTTGGGTCATTTGTGCCCCTTTTCTTCATTTTAAGCATCCTCCTATACTCGACCTCCTTTTCATCATCCGAAAATTCTAGCTCATCCGACTTCTCTTCATCATTTTCTCCTGAAGCATCGTACCCTTTCTGGTAAAGATTCTTATCATGGAGTACATGATTTACAAACTCTGGAACAAAAGAGATTAATGTTCCTTGCTGAATATTTGCAGGGACTTCAGTCTCTGAATTGTATCTCACAATATAATAAGGGTTCTTCACGGGCCCAAAAACTTCATCCACTATTCCCAGCGCTGATCTGCTTTCCGTTATCCAAAGAATCGAGCCCTCGTTCAGAGGATTGTGATTCTCCACCCCTTCTACAATGACCTGTGCACCTATGATCTGTACATGGGAAAATCACTGGTTAAACCATGCGAAGCGATCTTCAGTTTATATATTAAAAGACAAAACTTAGAGATAGAAGTGTCAACAGTGCATTACGTCTTATAATCAGTTGTACTCTATTTTTATGACCTTACCGATAGAACCATTCCCACAGGCAGGATTTGATGATGTGGTTCCAAAATTACATTCACAGAAGGAACTGGGGGTAGAACCTGCAAAAAGAAATGTACGCAACTGTCAACTTTGTCCTAGGTTCAGGACATAATGAAATTTAGATAAAAAGCTTTCATATAAACTACATTTTGGACATATCATGGGCTGTCATGGAACTAATGACAACAAATAGGAAGCACAACCCCAAAACAATCTTGAACTCACATTTGTCCTACATTAAAAATCAAACTAGATTGTCAGTTTCTAACATATCCTTTATCAAACTCCGTATCCCTTAAACTAGGAGGCCAGTGCCAAACCCTGAATCCTAAACGCTTGAATAGATCATGAAGCTCTGAAGTCCAATAGAAGTTGAAAATTGGCTAGGCCATGCACTATAAACTTGTGAACGATCACTATTCTCATAACAAAATACTTATAACAGTAAACAACCAATATTTAATTTAAGCACAAAACAATATATAAGGCCACATAGGGACAAGTGCTCCAACACGATAGGGAGAGAATTCGGCAAGTACACTCCAACACATGTTAGTATGTGTTTTCTTCTAGTTCATCATAAGTGAAGTTCAATCCCAGTCCAAGAAAGCTGCCCATACACCAACTTGGATGCTACAGGAGGATATTCTAATGTTGAAACTAGAAGCAGGCCATGATAAACTCAAAGAGAGAGTTCTCGCCATTATTGGGGAACTTCCTCTTCCCTATTCGTACAGTTGATTTGATTATGGTGCCGTGATATAATTGAGAACAAAAGATGTTAACTGTTTACTTCCGCTGCTGTTGTGCCTTCCAACTTTTCCAAACTAACGTCAAATACTAACATGGTCTGATTAATTAGTTAGCCCAGAATGGCTGAAGGTTTCTTTTCAGGATTTCTTTAAAAACTCAATCCTAAAAGCTGAAAAGAGACTGAAGAATAGAAATAGAACAATCAAAGAGTCTGTACATGCCAAGCCTTCTACTCCTACAACTGAAGTGCTTCCCCTCCCCAACTGAAAGATAATCTAATAATTTTATTCTTGTTGGATCTGTATTTTTATTTTCTTTTCCATAAGTTTTCTTCCCTTTCAAAGTCAAAGCAAGCAAATTGGCGAACCACTGATCAGTTATTTCATTTGTTTTAAACTTCTACATTAGATTTACGATGCTGATCTCTATATGCGATTACAACTTTGTTAACTAATTATTAATTTTGTTCATATATTCTATTATGGTGGTTTCTAATGGTTGATAGTTTATGAGGAGTATAACTTTGTCTTACCATAATTTCTTTGAATTATTTAGTTCATGGAGGGAAAAAGCCTCAATGTTCCATTTAGTCTTTTAAACATTGTTTTATTCTACATGCACCATTACTACTTCTCAAAGAAACAAAAAGTTTAAAAGTATGTTTCTTAGAAATAAACTCAATAAATTGAATACTTGACAGAAACACTGAGATAAGCAAAATGATCTTCAAGTTTTAATATAAACAATTAATGTTGATCACAGTGACGTGGTAACCATCGTAAATGAGCAACGTCCAAAACAGCTATCAACTAGTCATGATCACGATCACGGACCATGTGGTGAAAAACATGATAAAGTAAATTCAATCAGAGAATAAGTTGATTCAAAAGCCTAATTCAATCGGTTTTTCAAGTAGACAAGAACATATAGCCAAAGGTTTCCCACAATACATACTGCTGACTAAATCGAAGTTCAGCCAATTTCAGTTTTCACCATCGACTATTCCTTCACTAGTTTTGATCGAAATTTTATGCAAATATGTTCTCTACATGACATGAAAAATCTTCCGGAAGAAGACTTCAGAATTAAACTTTCTCTAAAGTTCCCGAAGTTTGACACTCTCGAACATTTTTTGCCAGTTTCTGGCACGAACATTAGGATCGAATTTCTCTCAACTCAGAAATCATTTTTACAATGTAAAAGTTCCTGGTCAAAGCTCAGGTTCAAAGCTACAAAACCCTTCAACTAGGTTCAGATTTGGACATGTTTGCTTAGTCAAGTGAAGCTCAATGTCGGATGCCGAAGCACTTTCCAGTCAAGTTCGATTGTTAAAATTCAGCCTATTAAATGATGAATCATGAAAATATTACAGGAGTTTCTAAATATGATAGGATAAATTTTCAGAACGAATAGATTGTGGCATTACCCATTACTCGAGATCCTCTGGCATTACAGACTACCAAGATAGTAGAACAGAACTCAATTGCTTTGTTTTGCCATAAATGAATTTTGTGGTCAAAACAAGACATTTATACAAGATGTTCAAGTTTCATAATTAGTCAACATCACTAATAGTAAAGCAGACAACAGAGATAAATATGCATCTAAAGAACTAGATCACTTACCTTGAGTTCGTTCTTAGACCTGATGGGCCCTGCCATACCTCTTTCACCATCATCATCATCTCCATCTTCAGTCCAAGCAACCATCTCATCTGCATCAGACAACATTATCTCACCTTCTTCTATGTCCAGTTTTCCCCCAGCAAACCCAACCTCATTATCTGCTTTCTTCTCATCCCCACTTTCCTCCTCTCCTTCGGAAGCTTCCTCCTCATCTTCATCCTCTTCCTCGCTACTAGAAGATGATGATGAAGATGAAGACAACGAATTCTTGTTTTCTGACTCCAAATCACTATCACTATCATCCTCACCATTATTAGAATCACCAATCCCCATTTCGTTCCCATTATCAATCACTATATTACCACTCTTCAACTCATCCTCGTGGAGGCTCACATCTTCAGAATATTCTGCATAAATACCATTGGGGAATTCAGTCATATCACCGCCTACTTGTCCTTCAGTTGTTACATCATTCACATTGACACCAAGTGAAGTCGAGCCATTTGACCCATCCAGAGTAACTTTTCCCATCTCTTCCTTAATCAAACACCTATAATCTGCCAACTTCCCACAAAACGCATCTCCTTTCAACTCCACCTCAACCTTATTTGTGTCGCTAAATCCATCAGCACCCTTCTTAACAATCCCAATTTCACCCTCTTCTTGGCCCAAACTCTCCAATAATCCCACCTCACCACAAAACCCATCTCCATTTAACCCCTCTTTAACCAGAGTTTTCCTTACGAACTCATCTTTATCCACTTCCAAACTCTTCTCCACAACCCCAAATTCAGCATCTTTTGAGCCAAAATGAACAGGTGTTTCTCCAAAATCAGCCATTACTGAATCAAAATCAAGAAAGGAATCAGCAAAAGATAAAGAGAAGTCTTCAAGACCTGGAAGACAGAGATCAAGTTGGTCGTTTAGTAAAAATGGTTTCTTGAGTTCTGATAAAGATTGGTTTTTGGGTTTTTCTAGTCCCTCTTCTTCTTGTTCTACTCTCACTTCTTCAGTAATGGAATCGTGTAAACTCACCATGGTCGAACTAAACTTAGGGTTTTGAAGGTAAGTTTCATGGTTGTAATACTGAAGAATAGCCAAGTTATATATGAATGTGTAAACGCAGAAAGCGAAAATTATGGAAAGTGGCGTTACGAAGGCAAATCTTCTTAAACCCTAGTCGCCAGTATTTTCGATTCGAACAGAAAAGACTAG
The DNA here is from genome assembly GCA_903798315.1 of Fraxinus greggii. NCBI lineage: Eukaryota > Viridiplantae > Streptophyta > Magnoliopsida > Lamiales > Oleaceae > Fraxinus > Fraxinus greggii. The sequence continues at coordinate 2,000 of CAIGRK010021295.1, read as the reverse complement.
ACGCTATCAGAGGGAAGTAAATTGACACCCACGTCCCTAAATTATACCTATTGTCATTTATGGGTCAAGCAATTCCAAATTTGGATTGAAATTTGAAATAACAAACCCCATTAAATCCAAAAATGCGTTTGATTGTCAATATTTTTTTTAATGAAAAATTGGTCTTTTCATCTAATTTCCTACCTTTATATTATTTGATTGACAATATTTTTCACGAAAAATATTTTCCTATATTTGATCACGTGACTGTATTTTTCTTAAAAATAAGGAAATTGTTTTCGTTGGAGAGTGGTGATTTTTACTTTTTTATTTTTCAAGTAATTTACTCTCTCTTTATCTCTCTCATTTATACTCTCTCTTTTGTTTATCCAACAATAAAAAATGGACAACTAAAATATTTTCTAGATTGAAAACTAAATCAATTAAATACGTTTAATTAATAATTTTCAAATAAGTTTTAGACACTTCAATTGCCTAGAATTTATCTTTTTTCTATGCAAAATCTATATTCGCAATCAAACGCACTCTGAATATTGAATCTTTAACAAAAATTCAAAAATTTATAGTAAAATTAGAATAAAATTAAAAATCCAGAATTCTACATTCCATTTGTTATTTCATCATATACTTTGATTATAGAAACACTGTTATTACAATTTCTTAGACCACGTCTCAAATTTTTGAACTTCAACAAAATGATTGAGGTGAGAAAGAAAGGGATGTAAAACAAAGTCTTCATGGACTCCCTAGTACAAATTAACCCTATGTGAACGATGAGATTAACTTAGACTAAAATTAATCCCATCATAGAACTATGTGTTAATAAATCGAAACAAGTGTTCTAAGGATCACTTCTCAACATTGAATTTCTAACTAAATAATGCAATGGAATATTTGATTAAATTGTCTGAAATATCGAAAATCGTCCTATACATCATTCTTGGAGAAATTTAAACAATATGACCAAAAGAGACTACAACAAATTTCGGACAAAAGTACCTAGATTGCAGAGTATCGTCATCTAGAACAAAAGTTGAACATTAGTTGCTTTTGGACTTGTTTAATTCTTTATTTTTATTGGAGAGTGATATTTTCACATTCTGTTTAGAATTTCGTGATAAAAATGTGATAAATTTGATCTCGTTAGTCGAATTTTATAACCAAATCAAAGAAATTTACAGAGGCTTCGATAACCTTGTTTTTTTCTTATCTTCATTTTTGCCCATTACACTTTCAGCTACCATATCTCTTTCCTTTTTATTTGTAACACTTCTGTTTTATGAGTAAATTAATTCTTATGCTTTTCAATGTTTACAGTACCTTATAAATTTGTACCTAGCTTTATTCTTATTTCATTATATAATGATTCATTTCCATACATTTTCTGAACTCATTTTTATTGTCATAAAAATAATATCGAAACATTGCCTATTTGAAATCAAAATTCCACCAAATTAATTTTTAAATTAAACAAAACAAGTCGATTATTCGAAAAACCCAAAATGGTCTAAGTTTGGGGTATTTGAGCTTGAATTATAAGGGTTAATTGAATCTCTTGATAGCTATTATTAGTAAAAGATCGTATTGGTACTTTATTTCATCAATATACATTAGATATAAAAGAACTTTTGTTTATCTTGGGTTCGGTCAATCCTCAATAACTAATATCTTGAACAACTAAATAACAACATGTCAATAAAAATAACTTGACCTAAGTATTTAATCTCTAGTTGGTTGAACTCACATTTTATTCAAACTTACAACCAAAAATTGTTAGAAATTTTGTATTCAAGATTATACCTCTAAGTGGTGAACGAGTTGCAATAAAAAAAAATGTGATAATAAACTTTCTAAAAAAATTCGAATTCCATTTGTCATTGTTAAGCCCAACTTTAGGTAAAAGAATAACTTTATAGAACAAAGAGACAAGATATATTACTTTAGTGCATTTTGCTTGAATTATATATATATAGAGGAGCGGACCCAGCACCTGGCCAGCC
>CAIGRK010021232.1:0-11015 GCA_903798315.1 Fraxinus greggii | reverse complement strand
CATGTTTTCATGGGACGTTATGTTTAAAAATTCTTTTATACAACATTTAGTTACAAAAGATTAGATAGTGCGTACACTATTAAAGATCTGTTTGTTTTCCATTATTTTAAGGGAATAATGGATTTTTTGATTATTTTTTTCAAACAGATGGGTTCCACTGTGAGATAAATTGGTCAACAAAAGCGGTTGCTTTCTATTGCTAAAGTACAAATTTTCATTAAAATTGAAAACAAACATGATGTAAGTCTATGTTTGATTTAGTAAAAAAATTGATAAAAAATTAAATTAAAGTCAATGACGAATTTTAATCATATATTTAATATAATTTATAACTTCTATATTTTATCACCCCTAAGGTATGTTTGAGCACCCTTTAATTTTGAAAAATGTATTATGGAAGATTAGATTGATGAAGAATTTATAGTTAAAAATGAAAGAAAAGCTTTTGATTTGCATGTAATATTATTTTAATAAAAAATGTGTGGTTAAAAATGAGCACATCATGTTTTCATGGGACGTTATGTTCAAAAATTGTTTTATACAACATTTAGTTACAAAAGATATTAAAGATCTGTTTGTTTTCCATTATTTTAAGGGAATAATGGATTTTTTGACCTTTTTTTTTTTCAAACAAATGGGTTCCACTGTGAGATAAATTGGTCAACAAAAGCGGTTGCTTTCTATTGCTAAAGTACAAATTTTCATTAAAATTGAAAACAAATTGATAAATAATTAAATTAAAGTCAATGACGAATTTTAATCATATATTTAATATAATTTATAATTTTTATATTTTATCACCCCTAAGGTGTGTTTGAGCCCCCTTTAATTTTGAAAAATGTATTATGGAAGAATAGATTGATGGAGAATTTATAGTTAAAAATGAAGGAAAAGTTTTTGATTTACGTGTAATATTATTTTAATAAAAATGTATGGTTAAAAATGAGTACAATAGAAAAAATAATATGATAAAATGTAAAATAATGAATGACAAATATGGCTTATTAAAAATTTGATTTTTATGAATGACAAATATGGCTTATTAAAAATTTGATACATGTTCGGTGGTGATTAAAATTCAATTAAAATCAAAAATATGACCGTTATTGGATATCATTCGTCTAATAAAAGTCAATAATAACGTCTAATTTTTCAATTTTAATCTGACTTTAATCTCTACCGAATACGCCCTTGATTTTTTGCATAATCGTGGGCTAAGAAAGGAAAATGAAAATAAATTGCGTACACTACAGGTAAAATTTTGATTAGACAGATGGAATCCGCATATCTGAACGGGCAAACTATCCATTTTATCGGGTCGTATATGTAGAGTTCTGGAAAGCCCTCTCCCTCTCTTTTGGAGCTTCATCTCCCCACACCTCCAAAAATAGAGTGCTCCCTTCCGCCTCTCTTCGCTTCACTACCATAAGCTCAATTCGGCAAAACCTTCAGGTATCCATTTTCCATTTTGAGTATTGCTTCGTTTTTTGTTGTTAAAAGCTTGAACTTTAAGGGCATGTTTTAGGTTATTCTAAGAAAGTCGCATTTTACGGGTTTTTAAGTGATTTATGTTTTATTTGAATTGTAATTTCAAGATTTGCAGGGATTAAACATTGGCCTTTTTCGCCAGAAGACTCTTATATTTGATTTTTATTAGTGCTTTGGTTTTGGGAGAAGTTGAGCATGCTGCAAATTTCGATTTTTTACGGAATAGCAGAAGACAGATTTACATAAGACTGTTATATTTGATTTTGATTAGTGCTGAATTTGATTTGGTTTTGGGGGAAGTTTAGTATGCTGCAATTTTATATTTTTTACGGAATAGCTGAAGACAGATTTACATATGGGCAGCTAGACTGACTCTTGTGAATAAAAAAAGGTCTAGTTTTGACCAGATGAAACTAATCTTGGAATTAATTCGGTTTAAAGATAATTTGAATGTTCTGTGTATATTGCTGGAATTTTATGCATCTGATAAATTTTTGTTTTTTTCACAACTCTAGCATTTTTTTTTTACATGACGAGTTTGCCTTACTAATTTTTTACAGCTTCAGCAGTTCAATTTTATTTATTTGGTTTGGTTGTATAATTATACTTTGTTACTTCTCAATGTCTTCACAAGTTACTTTCTTATTGGCATGTGGTAATAACTAATAATAATATTATATTTGTGTGTAAATTTTTAGAAGTTTTTATTTCTTTATTAGTTATTTTGCTGCATTTGGGTTTTTGTGTAGTATTTGTTATGCTTTGACCAGCACTGAGATGTGTCTCAACAAATAAGTCTTTTGTTGTTTGTGCAGTCAATTAAATGGCAATCATACCTTGTGGAAGTACATGGGGAGTTCAGTCTCAGTATATGTTAAGATCCTCCATTACAAATAAATTCTCAATATCGCCTCATTGGTAAGAACTTTCAGAAATTATCTTCTCAAAATTGCTAAGGTAAATTTATGGGTGGACTATTTTTTCTTTCTAAATTTATAAAATCTAACACCTCATGTATTTAACCCACAGCTATTTTATGATTTTATCTTTGGAATTTTTCCTTGCTTGCTAAATCCGATTGTAATTTTGGAAATTTGTATGCTGGTCTACACTGGTCAAGGAGCTCTCTAACTTTGCAATATGTATGTTAGATATCTCGGAAAGTGAACTCCACTCACCCATTAAAAATGTAGGACTTCGTTTGAGATGAATTAAAGGGAAATTTCTTTTGCTTTCTTGGTAGTGATGATTAATTGTCTATCAAAGTTCTGAACCTCAAATTTGTAAATTACTTATTTCGTATGCTCTGTGTTCATGACCAAAATGAAAAGCACAGGACAGTATTATTGTTGATATTACTAAAGTGAATTGTAAATGCATACTTGCAATGCTGTCTCAACGCAATTGATTTTTTGCTTTTGGATTATGGGCTTGAAACAGAGTCAAAAACTCAATAAAAGTCATGTATAAAACCAATTAAGATCTTGCAATTCAAGGTTTTCCATGTTTGTTTGAACTTGGGAGGTTTACAAGATTCTCTCATGCACAAATTTTGTAATGACATAGTTTGGGAAATTCAGGGCATCGACACTCAAACTGAAAGCAAGTGCCGCTGATATGTTGTTCATGAGGTTGACCTTTGAGTTCATCAAATAAAGGATTCTGAGGCAGTGAAGTCCTGTTGTTGATGGGACTCTGCATGAAAGTATTTAGAAGCCTAGAAGAGAAATAAGCTTTGCTCAGATTGGTGTAGTAGCTCTCTTTTCCACCTCTGCTTGAAGATGTTGAGATGGAACCGGTTGTGATGTCATGGGAAGGACAATTTTTTTGATAGAATGACACATGGTTATTTTTATCAAAAAATATATATAATAATTGGTCTTTCGCAGTGTATTTATGAAAATGCATGTTACCATCATTGCCAGATTTCCTCTTATTGTAATAGGGCGATTGATTATTTATGGTTGTACGATAATTGCAAGCTAGCCAAAGTAGACAATAACTCATTGCCACAGTAGAGTCACTCAATGGTAAATTTGCTGGATGCAAGGTAGCCAAAGATTAGAATGAGATGTACTGAACTTTTACTAAACGATGGCAGAAATGCTTGTTGTAGGCTTGCAGCTGTTGCTACATTGTTTCTTGTGCTAATACTATTGATAGACACGTTGAGCTCTCACATTGGGAGAATGATGTCTTTGATTGCCTATCCTTCCTACTGCTTCCATCTATAGATGCATTTCTTAAGGAGGCTCCTTGAGTCCAACACCATTTTTGCAGATGGGCAGAGACTGATTGGAGCTCTAGTAATCAAATTATTTTTTTTTGAAAGGAGGCAATGTTGATCTCGAGTCCACTACTTTTCTCAGAGGGACAGACTGATTTAGGCTCTTGCTTTGAAAATTACAAAATTTTAGAAGGACGCCATGTTGCTCCTTGAGTCCATTACCTTGTTGTGGTGGTTGACATAATAGCATGGTGCCTGACATCGAGGTTGCTTTAGGCTCCCTTCATTGCCCTTGTTTCTGCTCCATGTACCATCTATTTTTGAGAGTGTGCAGTTGTGTATATGCATGGACTTGTAGTACTTAACTGACTGGATGTTTTTCCTTCTAATGCATGTGAGATTTTGAGAGACTCTAACTCAAAGTCTATTGAGAGCGTTTCATCCATTTAGTATAGATGAAAGTCCTCTGTTTTTGTATAGATTAAGATGATTAAATACAGGAATGCCTTTGATATATTTCGAAATATGAGAGAAGAATGCCTTTCGAAGTGCTTAGGCCTTCTTTGGAAATATTTTACTTGAAAGTAGACTTCAATGTCCAAAAAAGTTTCTTCTTTTGGTTAAAACATAGGACTTGTGTAATTTTTCCTTTAAATTATTTGTGATCGTCATGATAAAAGTATGGTTATATGCATTTTTTTTGACTTGACTATTATATAATATGCACACATCAAAATTAGTTACTCATGGAGTAACTAAGCACAAGAGTTCTTTTAGATATTTAATCAAGTGGTTTTAGTTAGATATCCACTTCAGATGTAAATTAATGAAAATTCATTAATGGCAACTGCCTCCACCATTGATATTGCTTACTAGCTCTATAAATGTAGAAGAATGTAAACTAAGTTAGCAACATTTTGAATTTAGTGTTTTGTTTCTAGAGCCGTTTACATGGTACAAGGCTGAAGATCTGTGAGGAACTGTGATGACTAGGTTCAAATGGTTCTTAGATGGGGTGACCATTTTTAACCAGAACCACCCAAGTCGAATCGGAACTGGAAAAAATCGGCCTGTTCAATTTGGTTCCAATTGAGTGCTTGTTTGTTTTTCATTATTGGGAGGCAAATAGTGTAATGAATAGTATTTGTTGGAGAATGTGTGGTTGAAATTTAAAGTAATTTTATTGGTTTGTGTGTAGAATATTTTATTGGGTGAATGTGTGGTGGAGAATATTACTGTATCAAACAANTATACCATTTTATTTAAATAAAAAAGAAAAGAAAATAACAAATAGAGAATTAATTTTAGTGCTTGTTTGTTTCTCATTATTGGAAGGAAAATAGTGTAATGAATAGTATTTGTTGGAGAATGCGCGGTTGAAATTTAAAGTAATTTTATTGGCTCGTATGTAGAATATTTTATTGGGTGAATGTGTGGTGGAGAATCTTACTGTAGCAAACAAATTTTTTTTTTAATGGTAGACAAACAAAGGCTAAATTTTGGTCAGTTTTGGTTCTTAAAACTGAGAACCGGGCAGTTTGGGTCCAAATCTTGGTTCTAATAACTAGAATCAAAATACCTAATCTACTTGATTTTTTAAAATATATTGAACCAATCATATGAAAACACAAGAAGTTAATAAGGCAAAAACCGAAACGGTAAAGAATAATGAGTGAGCTGCTTTTGATTAGTTGATGGTATTAAAACTACTGAAAATACCGACTATTTATAGCATCGATTTTGTGGTGTATATTACTGAACGTTCCGACTATTTATAGCATCGATTTTCTGGTGTATTAGATTGGATATAGTTATTAGTGAACATTATAATTTTTCCCATATCATAGCTACCAAAATTTTCATTGACAATGCACTAGATTTCGTTGCATTTGTTTAATGAAATGGATGGTAAAAAATGACTATTTTTTCTTATTCCATCACACAATAAGTATTACAGCTTGTTGGAATTTGTGGAAGGTAAAAAAAAGCGCTATTTTGAATTTTTTTTGCTATTGTAGAACCGGAGCAAACCGAACCAAAACTGGTCAGTTTGTTTCTACCATTATACATGGAACCACATGTTGCCATGAGTAAAAATTCATGTTTACCAAATGGTCCAGCTCAGTTCTTTAAAACCTAGACTGAAACACCCGGTGCCCACCCCATCTTTCTTTTTCTTATGAGGGCATAGAGAACATAATAAATTATACAACACTTTCTTGATATTTTGGTGTTAAAGATATTAAAAGAATTCTCTGAATCTGTTTTCCGACTCTCTGATTAGTACACAATATTTCCTTTTACGAGTTGTTTGTAACCCTATAGAGAGGTTCTTTTACTTTGTATCTTAGACATCTGTCCGATTAATTCATTTTATAGTTTCTAACATGGGGTAAGAATCCCTTGCCTTGAGTTAAAATAGTTTCTGCTTCCATTATCTGGCCAGAGGCTTTGTGCAGCTCGTCCGTTCTTTTTTTCTCTCATTTTTTACTGACTTGGATTCTATATTCTACCTTTTCCCCTTTATTACCTACTATATTTCTTCTCTTTTTTTTTTATTTGGTGCAAAACAAAATGTCTTTGGATTTACATTCTCATTACAACAAATTTTGTGTAAACATATTTCTTGTATTATTGTGGTATTTTCCATGGTTCTATTCTCTATATGACTATTGTTTTCTCCTGTACAGTATCTCAAGCAGAATCAGGTCGTCCTCATCACCTGGTTCAACATTTTTTTCTAAAGAATCCTTGAGTGCACTTTTCAGTTCGGGGTTATACAATAACTCATGTCAACAACGAAGAACACGTTTGGTGGTTAGAGCTGACAGAGTGAGATTTGTCTTTAAATATTTTTTGGTTTCAACTTGTTTTTTATGTAAAGAAATTTCACTGTCTCCCGTTTTAGTAAATTATGCAGTTTAAGCATTGAATACATTTTCTGATGACCTTCCATGCACAGGATTATTATACCGTGCTTGGTGTGTCTAAAAATACCAGCAAATCAGAAATCAAAAGTGGTGAGTGCTACCTTGACTCTTTTTTCTCTGCTAATGTACATTTATTTTCTGTGAACTACTATATTATTCTACACTATCTTCGCCGTCTTTTTTGGTTCCAAATGGTCTGTGGTTATCATAAGATCTTGATTGACGATTTCCAGAACCTGCATCAATACCAAGCCACCAGATGACCTCCACCAGTTGAGGCATGGCTGTGACATAGAAGCAATAAATTTCGTTGTCTATGCTGCCAATGAAGCCTAAGCCCAAACGGAAAGTCTGAGGCACCAGGACCATATCATGAGTTGAAGTCCCACGAGAAATAGTCGGCATAGTCTAGCACTGCATTAGTTTTCCCTCGCACTTAATTTATATTTTTTGTTAGCGGACTATCTTTGATTACTTGTGATTATTATCGAGTCGTAGGGATTTACTTCCATCATAGATTGCTTTTATTATTATTACTTCACTAGATAAAATTTGATATCTTGTCTAAGCTGTGGGGTGTCTCAATTGCATTCCTTTTTTAGCTAATAGATTTTATCACTGCATTTGTTAATGTTGCTAATGTGAATCTCTCTTTGGATTACACATGTATGTTCTAATTAGTTCATTAGCATATTTTAATGACTTCCTGAAGCAATAAAAAAAAATTATTTCTTTTTGGGTTTTTTCGGTAGTTGGCAATATGTTATTTAGATTTCATTTTGTGTCAAGTTTTAATTGTTTCTTGTTTCAGCTTATCGAAAGCTTGCCAGAAACTACCATCCTGATGTGAACAAGTATGTCTCGGTGCCACTTCAAACTTAAAAAATTTAGCTTTTGATTATTTTGTTGATATTCTTAATTCTTTATTTCTTTCTGTAATCTTTGATCAGCATGCACAGAGTTCACTCTATTTAAAGTAGGCATCTTATAAACCTATTAATGTAAGGGTAGACAAATGAACATTAGAAATTAAATTTAGAAGAAAAACTTGTCTCTTAACTCCGCCTTCTTCTAAAGAAAGAAAGGTTTGTCCACTAGATTTTGGCGTCTTCAAATCGTTCTTTTTCTTTAAATTTACTTATGCTAGTACTACCTCGGGCTTTCCATTAGCAGTTGCGGTTGAAAGGTATAAATCATGATATTCGCTTTTCTGAAGAAATTCCAGACATAATTTGGCCCTAGAATTATTCTTTCAAAATCTGTGAGAAAAACTTTCATCAGCATGGGAGTCAACGAATACTGTATTAGTACATTCTTATTGACAGAGAGAACTAAAAAAGTATTTTTTTTTTTTTTGTCAACTCTATGAACAAGGATATGAGAAAGGAAGCAATATATGCTCCTGTGTAATCTCACATTTCCCTGCAGTCGAACAAAAGTTTCTTAGATTTTGACACCTTCGTCATTTTTCCCCTTAATTTTACCGACATTATGCTAGTACTAGTACAATATGGGGTTTTAGTACAAATAGTTGAGTCAAAGTTACAAAATATGATATTCATTTGTGGTAAAATGTTCTCCTTGTAGTAATTAAGACATACTTTTCAAGATATGTGCAAGAACCTTCATCAACATGGAAGTCAATATAGCACTATGTTAGTACATGCTTAAAAAGGCATCTCTCTCAAAGCTTTATGTAAGTGATACAAGTGAGGAGCCGTTTGCTCATTTGCGTTCTTATTTCTCCTGTACTGCAGAGAACCTGGAGCAGAAGAGAAGTTTAAAGAGATTAGTAATGCTTATGAGGTGAAGTATCCGATCCCTTGCCCCACTCTCCGAATCCCTTGCCCCACTCTACACTGATTTAGTTGACCGTTCTTGACTCAGCATGCAAGCCAGTGGCCACTATTGTTTAGGATTTGGTCATAAATATGTGACTTGTGCTACAGGTTTTGTCAGATGACGAGAAACGCTCCATTTATGACAGGTATGGGGAAGCTGGGCTCAAAGGTGCTGGCATGGGCACGGGGGTGAGTCTTTCTGATATAATAGAAGAGTGAACCAATAGAAAAAAGAAAAAGAAAAATCTGCTCCTTGTCCTAGTTTTTCCTACATACAAATGTTTTAACATCGTATGCTTCTCCATGGCAGGATTTTAGCAACCCCTTTGATCTATTTGAGTCATTATTCGATGGCCTTGGAGGTATGGGCGGTATGGGCATGGGAGGAAGAGGCTCTCGTAACCGGGCCACAGAAGGTGAAGACCAGATCTACAATCTGGTTTTGAATTTCAAAGAAGCTGTATTTGGGGTTGAAAAGGAGATTGAGATAACTCGCCTTGAGAGCTGCAACACTTGTGATGGTACTGGAGCAAAACCAGGAACAAAGCCAACTACATGTGGCACATGTGGTGGTCAAGGCCAAGTTGTCTCGTCAGCAAGGACCCCACTCGGAGTCTTCCAACAGGTAATGACATGTTCTTCTTGTGGTGGGACCGGAGAAATTTCTACTCCTTGCAATACATGCAATGGTGATGGCCGATTAAGGAAGTCAAAGCGGATTAGCTTGAAAGTTCCTGCTGGGGTCGACTCTGGTAGTCGCTTGAGGGTCAGATCCGAGGGAAATGCCGGAAGGAGAGGGGGCCCTCCTGGGGATCTATTCGTGATAATAGAAGTTCTTGCTGATCCTGTTTTGAAACGGGACGACACCAACATACTTTACACTTGCAAGGTTTCATATATAGATGCTATTTTAGGAACAACGTTAAAGGTGCCAACGGTTGATGGGATGGTTGACCTCAAGATTCCATCGGGTACCCAACCTAATACAACGCTAGTTATGGCAAAAAAAGGCGTCCCCCTTTTGAACAAAAGAAATATGAGGGGCGACCAGTTGGTGAAAGTGCAAGTTGAGATTCCAAAGCGCCTAAGCACCGAGGAGAGGAAACTCATAGAAGAGATTGCCAACTTAAACAAGGCTAAAGCAACCAACAGTAGTAGATAGTCGAAGCTGACTGGCTATCTCCTCTACTTATTCCCCTCTTTATGCTTAAAATGATTGTGCTGTATTGCTTACAAATGTAGCAGGCAAAAATTTCGACGACTCTCAATTTACATGCAAACTGAATTTTAGGGTTAGGAAATTTTGTGGGTTAATATTTTGATTGTGTACCATACAGTGAAAAATGTGAGAGAGATTTAGTGACATACCTTTTCTTTATTTATGTGGAAGTCTTCTCTGAGTATTTTGTTTCTGCGTCTCCTTTTTTGTTTGGAAGCTCTCTTTACAGGTGGTTCATATTAACAAAACTCATTATCTACTGAAGTCACTGTAGATGGTTCAAGACCATCTGTATCGACAAATATAACATGGATTATTTGCTGCCTTCAGTTAAAAACAGTTTTTGCTTCAATGCTCCTGCTAGTGACATTGTGATGCATATTCGGCTGATATTATTTGTTTCTTCCTTTTCTTTTCTCTGTTCATAGTGATTTCTACCTAAAATGTCAGGACTTCGAAGCCCTTGTACACATCTTAGGTTTACTTCTTGCGTTTCTTTAGCATCTGGCATTCATAACTGGGAAGGCTGGCTTCCTCATTTTTGTTTCAAATGCAGTTCGCGGTGATTTGGTTTCAATGATAATTGGTTCTGGTATTTTCAAAAAATAATAATAATAATAATAATTGCTTCCCTGCCGGAGAAAAGATAATTAGGGGGGAAGTAATAAATTCTATCAGCGAGAGCTGTGACCTTCATTTATAATTAGAATGATAGGCAATACAAATGAACTTACAGAGAAAATATTTTCTACATTATTCATGGTATTGAGCTCTTGTTCTCATTGTTGTTTGCTTGTCTGAAGAAAATAAAAACCCAACAAGAAAATGTTAGAAATATTGTAGTTGGATGGCGGTGGCTAACGCTATTGTGATTACAGTTCAGGTGGCGGTGGCTATTTTGAGGCTCACCAGTCAAGGTAGATGAAGTTTGTTCCATGGGTGGGTTAGGGGTTGAGGTTGGCAGGATAAGGGAAGATGAATATTTATGATCAACCTCAACCTCACAGCAATGTCGTCATCGCTACCTCATTTCCTCCGCCTCCGTCGACCACATTTTATCCATCTCATCAACTCCATTTCCTCCTAAAAAGAATCTTTAAAAATTGGGAAGAAATAAATAAAGATATATGAATTCACTTCAAAACCAACAATGGAGACGGTAGCGGAGGCTCCCTTACCTACCAATTGTTGGAAGTAGGCAAGTAATAATAAATCACCGTGAATTGATTTGGGCAGAATTACGTCGTGAAAAAAAAAAAAATGAATGATATACAATGTTAATGGTCGAGATAAGAGTTCGACTCTTTCTC
>CAIGRK010021221.1:0-18435 GCA_903798315.1 Fraxinus greggii | reverse complement strand
ATGGGGGCCAAACAGGGGCATATTTTGTTCGATTTCAAGTAGTTTTAAGGTGCTGCAGTAATTGGGCAAGACTTTCCGTCGAACACGTAGAATGCCATGTGTATGCTGTCCGTTTGATGGGAAACCAAAAATAAATAATAATAATAATAATAATAATAATAATAATTTAAAAAGGCATAATTGCAGCTGAGGCCCCAAACCTTTCAAACAGTGGTAGACTTTCCCCTAAACGTTCAATTGTTTCAGCCGTCACCCCAAAACCTTTCAAATCATAACAGATGAGGCCCCAATGGACAGTTTTCATCCAATATGTTGTTAGTTGACCTAAAAAATTAATTTTGACCACATTTTAATCAATTTTAGAAGGGCAAAACTGTTAATATTTTCCTCATAAAATAATTAAAAACTTAAATCAAAAACCAAAAAAATAAAATAAAAAAGGAAACACTATCTTCTTCATCAACTCCCAGCCCACCCCAAAACTAAAAATTTGCCATCGATCGCCATCTCCATCTCCATCGACCACCACCACCAATTTGTTGGTAAATCTAACTATATTGTTTCTGATGTAAATTTGAGAAGGAACCTCGACAAAGCTACTCCTCGAGAGGGAAGGAAGAAGTCCAATGATTCACTTATCAACCGTGTTCCTAATGGAACCAATTCATCTGAGGAAACCAGCAAAAGTGGGATGGTTTTCAAAGTTAGCAAGCAGGGTGGATGTGGAATGGTTTTCAGAGGTGGTGTGATGATTGACCTCAATGCTAATAGTTATACCCAAAGTTCAACGAATGAATGTTAGCAAGTAGGCATCCCCATTGCAATCTTCTGATTGGAAAGACAAATTTACCAATTTTGAAGAACTAGACATGAATCAACTTTTGGAATTGTCATCGGGCGGCTCTCCTTCCTTTGGGTGATGACAAAGATGCAGATGTTTGCAATGATGATATAGGAAGTAGAAATGGGGTAAGATTCAAACCCTCATTTCATTTTAGATTATAATAAAAAGAAAAAAAATTGCCATTAATTACTCAACTTGCTGCATCACTCCTTTATCGACCACCGCAGCAACCATCGATATCTCCATTGACCACGAGAACAAATTGGTGGGGGTTGGGGGTTGATGAAAAAGATAGTTTTTCCTTTTTATTTTTAAAATTTTTTTGGTTTTTGATTTAATTTTTTAATTATTTTATGGGAAAATATTAAATTATTGTTTCCCCCTTTTAAAATTGATTAAAATGTTATGAAAATTAATTTTTGGGTCAACTAACAACAGATTGAATGGAAATCGTCCATTGGGGCCTCAACTGTTACGATTTGAAAGGTTTGGGATGACAGCTACAACGATTGAAAAGTTACGAGAAAGTCTATCACTGTTTGAAAGGTTTGGAACATCAGCTACAATTATCCCTAAAAAAAATTATTACTTTTAGCTTGTCTCGAATGTTTAGCAAATCTTAAAAGCAAGTTAAACGTTTCATTCAACATTGAATTTATCCCCTTCTTTCGCCCCATTAAAATTTTAATACATTTTTTTCTCTTCTTTCTAATCACATATTTTTGGATAAAACAATATTACACGTAAATTAAAAAATTTTCCTTCTTTCTAACCACACATTCTCTCAAATATTAGTATTTCAAAATACGTCATTTTCATAAATCTCATTATAATGGGATCAAACAAAGGCTATATTGCCTTTCTTTGGCCTCCATTTTATTGAAATTTTGAGAAAAAATTATTTTTTGAAATTGTAATTATTTTGAAAAATGTATAGTTAATAAAAAAGGAAAAATTATGTATTTACGTATAATATTATTTTATTAAAAAATGTGTGATTGAAAATAAGAAAGAAAAATGTATTAAAATTAAAATAGAGTCCAAACATGGGCATTGTTTCATCACATTTTACTCGCTGAATTTATAATATTTTTGAGTAGGCATTGAACTTCAACACATTGCACTCCATTACTCACTCACCATATTACATGCGCCGTTGAGATTGAAAATGATTCCAAGTGGTCATTGAACTTTAATGCATTGTAATCTATCATCACTCACCATGTTTAATGAATTATTAAATTTATACTTCATTCACGTTTTACTTACTGAATTTTAAAATACTTTCGAATGTCATAACGTTTTCGAGTAAAGTTGATTTCTATGAGATTCAACATGGATCAAGAAAATAAAATAAATGTGGTTTAGATAATGAGACTCTCAATCTAAGGCGAGAATATTGATATTGTTCATAAATATATAATTTTTCTATTCATCAAAAGTTATGTTCAACGGAAAAGTAAAATGCTAGTTTCAAATTAATATAAATCTTAATCTAGTTCATAATATTTCTTTACGTCGAGAAAATAAAAAGATTAATTATTTCTTTATTTCGATTGATATTGTAGATTCAAATCAAGAAAATAAAAATTAGATCTCAAACAAACGTGGATTTTTCAATTTAGAGTCATCAATAATATTAATTAAGACTAACAAAATACAATTGTTAGATTTTCAAAAAGTAATTTAGAAGGAAATATGGGAGTCGTCTTCGTGTATGGTATTTTATAATTATAATTTTCAATTTTTGAACATTTCGATTCAGTGAGTAAAGTACAATGACCATTCAAAAGTATTTTAAAATTCAATAAGTAAAATATGACGAATGCATAAGACCAATGACTAATGAAATATAGTGAGTAAGTGAAGGAGTTCAACATGTTAAAATTCTGTGATCATTCAAAAGCATTTTAAAATTTATTGACTAATGTACATATGGTGAATGATTAATGAAGCGTAACGTGTTAAAGTTCAGTAATCACTAAAAAGCATTTTAAAGTTCAGTAAGTAAAGTGTAACGAAAGTATAAGTTCAGTAACCAATGAAACATTTGACTCAACCTTAAAAACTTTACTACTTACAAGAAGAAAAGTAGATTCGAAATGAAACGTTTTTATTGAAGTGAATTAAGCCATTGTTTGACAATTATTATTTTGGTAAAATTGAGTTTTGAATAGTGATTATTTTGAGAATATGTGGTTAAAAGTAGAAAAAATTTGAGTTTACGTACAATATATTTTATCGTGTGATTGAAAATGAATATGTAGATACGAGAATTTCGAAATAATGATTGTCAAACATGGACTAAATTAATTTTTTCAATAATAAAATAAATATTCACAAGAAAAAAGTAGTTATATGCAGGAGCGGATCCAACACCTGGCCAGCCCCCGTGGCTGCCCGTGCTGGATCCGCCGAGAAGAATTTTTTTTTTTTTTTTTTACAATAGATAAAATTTATAGAATATATAACTGGTAATTCATTTCCTTTCCAAACGTTCTTTGTAACTTAGTTGGTTAGAACCTTCATATTCATTTCGGAGGTCCCAATTTCGAATCCCATCTCAAATGATTTATTGTGTAATCTTTTAGTTTTACAATTTTTACAAAAATTAACACAACAAAGAGGAGTTTGACACTGTGACCTCTCCTTAAAATTGTTGAAACTTTATCATTGCGACACTTAATGAACTTTGGTACTAAACTTACCAAAATTATATATGTTCAATTTCAGTCGTTTTAATACAATTGTAAAAATTCTAACTGTTCTCTTCATCGGTTGAATTCGAACCTGTGACCTTCCACTAAGATAATGAAGGCTTGACCATTATGTTTTTTTTTACAATAGATAAATATTTTAGAATATATAACTAATAATTTATTTTATTTTCAAACATCTTCCGTAGCTTAGTTGGTTAGAGCTTGTATTTTCATACTGTAGGTCTCAATTTCGAGTCTCCTTCCAACCAATCTATTATGTAATAGTTTTAGTTCAACAATTTTTATCAAAATTAATGGAATGGAAGGGGGTGGGGGGTTCGAACAGATTTACCATTGTAGCAATTGATGAATTTGATACTAAAATCAAACATAATAATAATATATGTTAAGTTTTAGTGATGTTAATGCAATTGTAAAAATTCGAACCCGAGCTCTTCCTTTGAATTATAACTTGGCTACAATCTCATTTGGTGAATATTGTTAACTCATATAACAAAATTATATATATTTAGTTTGAACAAAATAATTGTTATATTTAAATTTTAGGTTTTGATTCTTTTTTTTTTTTTTAAATACATTTTTCTCTTTGCTTTTCAACCACAATTTTCAATAAAATAACATTATACACAAATTCAAAACTTCTCCTTGTTTTAAACACATATTCTTCATCAAATCACTATTTTAAAATGCATTTTTCGCAAAAAAATAGGCATCAAATGGGCTTTTAATATTTTATTGCTATCGACATCAACGGCTGCCCTTGCTGACTTAAAATCCTGGATCCGCCACTACGTTGCAGCTGATTTCTGATTTTTTATTTTTAAATTTTTCATTTTGATTACTTTTTTTTTTTCAAAATACATTTTTCTCTTTTATTTTCAATCATATTTTTCAATAAAATAATATTATACGCAAATGCAAAACTTCTCCTTATTTTTAAACACATATTTGTTTATCAAATCACTATTCTAAAATGCATTTTTTTCCGCAAAAAAATAGGCATCAAATTGGCTCTTAATATTTTATTGCTACTGACAATCAATGGCTGCCCGTGCTGATTTAAAATCCTGGATCCGCCTTATATGCATATCTTCCAAATTTGCTTCTTTGTTTTTCAAGCTCAGACTAACATGATCGCACGTGTGAGCATGCTGAAAAGGCTGTTGCTAGGAAATTGACGAAAATGGCGCTAGAAGAGGTCAATTCACAACTGTAGCACTTCTTTTAAGTTCAATTTTAGTACCTGTTTTATTGGAAATTTTTGAAAAGGCGGATGTTACCTTTGAACCATTGCTACATTTTATAGATTAATTTTCCTTTAGTTGAATTCAAAGAATTGTGATAGGAATCGTTATTCTTTCTCTAGAAGTTTTTGCTACAATACTCCTTTAATAGTTTATTTGTGTCTTGATATGTTGAATAATTTCTTGCATTGTTTTCTATTCTTGTACCTATTTGATGGGTCTCACTTTTTTAAAAGGCAATATCATCTTTTAAACTAAAATAAGGATGTGTTTGATTGCAAACATAACTTGCATGAAAAAATATAAGTTCTAGACATTTAAATTGTCTAAAACTAATTTGCATGAAAATTGTCATTTAAATGCGTTTAATTGACTTAATTTTCAACTTATAAAATATTTTTCTTTTTCAAAAAATTGAGTTTTTTGGAAGTGTAAATGGTCTGGAAAGAAAAAACTCTATCCCCCGAATAAAGAAAATGTTTTCCTCGTTTTTGAAGAAAACACTGTCACGTAACCAACTTTTGAAAAATATTTTTCATGAAAAAAATGTTTATCAAGCACCACCCCAAAATTAAAAGCTTTGGTAGAAATGGACATTTTTCATGAAAAATAAAGTCAATTAAATGTGTTGATAAAGCCACGTATTGAAATTCTACGTTAGAGTCTACTTGATTCGTATGATCAACTCATCATCAATATCACAAACAACATACAAGTACTCGTCGTCGATGATATTGCAGCTGCAATTCTTGAAGAAGAAAGTCGGCGCAAGAGCATAAAAGATAGACTGGGAAGCTCACAACAAGCTGAAGCTTTGACGATGATGAGTGGGAGATCAACGGAACTGGCCCCAGTGGGAGTCAAAATTAGGGTAGATCAAAATTCAGGAGTAAGAAGAATTCCAAGTGTTATTATTGTGGCAAGAAAGGGCACTTAAAAAGGGCTGAAGTTTCAAGAAGAATGATGAAGCCAAAAGAAAAGGTCATGAGACGTCAAAAGCTCAGAGTTGTGTAGCAAGCACTTCAAATGATGGTGAAATTTTATACAGCGAGACAACAATAGTTGTTGAAGGCAGAAAACAGTTTTCTGATGTCTAGCTTATGGACTCAGGAGCTATGTGACGCATGACACAGAGGCGTGAATGGTTCCCTCATTATGAACCTATCTCAGAAGGATCTGTGTTTATGGGCAATGATCATGCCTTGGAGATAGTTGGTATTGGTACCATCAAATTGAAAATGCAAGATGTTACAGTTCGTACTATCAAAGAGGTACGACACGTGAAGGGCCTGAAGAAAAATATCTATTGTCTTTGAGACAATTAAATAATAGTGAGTGCAAAACTCATATTCAAGATGGGATCATGAAAATATAGTTAAAGGCGCGCTTGTGGTGATGAAAGCGAAAAAGATAGCTGCAAATCTGTATATGCTTAAAGGAGAAACACAACTAGAAGGAGAAGCATCTATCATATTGACAAGTTCGACAGAAGAATTAACGATGATGTGACACAGTAAACTTGGCCACATGTAGGAACGAGGCTTGAAAATTCTCTTAGAACAAAAGCTTCTTCTAGGGCTCAAAAATGTTTCATTACCATTTTGTGAGCATTGTGTTACTAGCAAGCAGCATAGATTAAAATTTACCAATTCCACTGCTAGAAGTAAAGCTATTTTGGAGTTGGTTCATTCTGATATTTGGAAAGCCCCAATTTTGTCCTTAGGAGGAGCTCGGACACAAACAAGAGAAGATTGCTCTATTTCGTGATAGTCAGAGTGCTTTGCATCCGACAAAAAATCCAGCATTTCGTTCAAAGACAAATCACATACGAGTTCAATATCACTTTGTTCATGAAAATGTGGAAGAAGGAAGTGTGGATATATTAAAAAATTCATACAAAAGACAACCTAACAGATATGTTAACAAACCCGATTAATAACGACAAGTTTATCTGGTGCCGATCCTCCTTAAGCCTAGCAGATACATAAGTGGCATGGAGATGACAAGTGTAGATAGAATAGAAGGATAGCAAAAGTGACTTTAAGTGGGAATATGTGGTGAAAAGCCACTTTCTTGTGGGTCAAAGTTGGCAACAAATGGAAGAGGATAAGAAGCATTTTTCTTCTTGGTTAAGTATTTGAATTGGTCAACAAAAACATCTCCACAAATTGAAATCAAATTAGCAACCATGAGCCAAAACCACCGCCTTTGCTGTCTATATATACATGCCTATATACTTCAACATATTATCTCATTTTCTTGACTAAAAACATAGAGAAAGAGAGTATTTTTAGAGAGAAAAATTAGTGAAATTTCTCCTAAATTGTATTTCCTTTTATTAGAGAGAGTAATTTCTTCTAGTATAAGAGAGGGTATTGTCAATTGTGCTCTCCTTATTAAAGAGAGAAATTCTTATAATCCTTTTGCTATAGCAAAACCCTTCTACAATCTGCACGTGGTTTGTCCATGTAAAATTTTGGTGTTCATTATTTTTTATTTCTACTTCAGTTGTAATTGTGTGCCCCTTATCACAACGTCCCAACAGTAAACACATCCTAACAGAACTTTTTGTAGTCAGGAAAGATACTTGAAATTGATTGATACAAAGAAATATTGGTTTAAAACCTACCAAAGGTTTGCAGGCCTCTGTTGTCAATTTCCTGTAGAAATAACCACCATATGTTATTTAGACAAACGAGACAATCTACACCTTCTATACAAAACTTGTTTGCAATAAATTTAAGGATATTATAAGTTAAATAAACCGTTTCTTATTGCTGTTTTCGTTTAGGACAAAAGATAAAGGGAAGAAAATGCATGACAAGCTGGGATTACATATTGTATACATCTGTCATTCTTCTTCTGATGTGCTTAGAGGATCATTTCTATCACCATCTTTTATGGTCGACTCTTCTTCTTTGGACCTAGGAACCTGGTCGAGTGGAGGCTGGAAGCATTGTTGTCATGGAACAGATGGTTTTGTAGACTCTGCTAATTCTTTAGCACTCTTTATAACCAAGTCATAATTGATAGAAGCCAGCTGAGACAAGTTCTGATGACAAAAGAAAGTAAATGAGTATTGCTTCTCCTCATTTAATAAAACCATTGGTCACCAAATCTTTTCTGACCTCAGATTAATTGGTGAACTTTCATTCTTGTTTCAGTTTATCTACCCCTTTTGCTGAATAAACGAGAAAGTTGGCGCCGCTAAAATCAGTGCGTTGTTTTTGCCATCCAAATGGGCAAAAACATGTATTGTTGGACAACAAAAACAAGAGTAATGCTATTTATAGTGAATACTACCGGTAGTCGCCTTACTTGGTATACGTGTGTCGTTTTGTTGTTTGATGCATGAGGCAATAAAAAATTTGACTATTAATGCATCAATTAATAAAGCGACAATGTATGCTACGTAGGATGACTACATGTAGTTTTTACTATGAATATCATTATTCCAAAAACAATGCATTAATGGCTTTTCTCTGCTAAATCATACTTTCCGTAGCATTTCATTTTTTCATTTAATTCAAAACACGGGGATAGAGAACCACAAATATAAATTAAATTTCACTTATAAATTTGGAAATAAAAAATATTCAGTGAACAAAGTAAAACAATGTTATAATTTGGATGAGGGGCGGTTTTTTGAACAAAAAACCATATTCTGGAAAATTATTGCACTTCCATTATTAATTTGGAAGGGATGGTGTGACGAAATTGAATGATTTTCAAGAATTGATACTGGAGATTCTTACCTTAAATGAGAAATTACTGAATGAGTACGTCGTATTATGGGCGGGAGGGCCAAATTCTGCCAAATTTCCACATTCATCCCCCTGTTTTCATTGCAAACAATGGAACTTGATCAGCAATAACACTAAAAATACGAAAGCAATAGAGATAGGCCACATTTCGTTCACATTTTAGGCCATTTAAAACCGATCATGATTATACAGATCTTCCATAATTATTCTTCAAAATGAATCAGTTCTTAAAGCAACCAGAAATTTGTAATAAAATGAAAAATTGATGCATCAGTTTTATTGAAATGATCTTACTTTAAAAAAAAAGAAAAAAATTATTATCAGGAGATAATGAGTAACTCAACCATTGACATTGAAATTGGAAGACCAAAATGATATCATCAAGCTCAAAAGTCTACTACACGTCAAACATAGTCATCCCATACATTCAGCAACGGAGATTGTTGATTCAAGTCCTAAATACATCAATGCTAATAAAATTAAAAATCTGATTCTGACTCATATCACTGAAATGTTTAGTAGAATAAAATGCAATAACACAGGCTTACTTCTTCATCTAGCATGTTGCTGTACGTGCTGCTGCTGCAGGAGGCACTGCCTGTCTCGGTCATGTCATCAAAATCACTACCTCCAAGAACATTTCCCTCTTCTGGATTCCAAATGTACCGGCTCATAAAATAACTAGTGTCTTGTGCATCAACTGATGGTATGAATGCAGCCTGTGGGAAATTGGAGAACTTTAGTAAATGTTCTGAATTCATCAACCAAGTTGTCTGTTTGTGTGTGTTGGAGGTGAGTATGGGGAAGAAGTAGATGAGACCTTCTGCCTCGCAAGAGTGTCCCAGTTAATATCCTTAAAAAAATGATGTCGTTTCACCTGAGAGTGAACGGGATAACATTTAGCATCCTGATTTCTAATCACAATCTTGGAACCTTGTTTTAATCAAGTGTGGCATAATTGTTACCTCTCCAGCCCCAGTTGCACCCAATCTTTGAACAGGATTTTCAATCAGCAACCTGCAAGACAGCAAAAATATTCATTCAAGCTCACTCAAGTTTACAAGATCAATTACTGTTCTGAATAAACAAGTGCTATAATTATGCTTCTACACAAATAAAAGCATGAAATTTAGTATCTTAGCAGCACTACCAAGGCCAAGAGAAGGCCAAAAGATTGTAAACGACAAGTAGAAATGTTTCAGAATGGGTGCTCCTAGATTTCACCACTAGAGATAAGGATGGTCAGTTTCACCCTCACACCCTGCAGAGGAGTCGACTCTCACATGTACGTATGTATACACCATCCATAATTCAAACTAACACCATCTTTTTGGTACAATGACTACCTTAAATTGATGGTACCAAATGAAAAGGTGTACGAATTCCTTTTCCTGAACTTACTTGTCAATCAAATCATAAGCTTCATGGCTAATTTCCTCAGGTACCTTGGGCCAGGGAATGTCTCTATTCATGATATTATCAAAAATTTGCTGCATCAAAAGGCATGTGATCTGTAAGTCCGCATAAAAGTATACCGACAGCAAAATTAAAGCAATAACTATTTCATCTTTATAAAAATTATCAACATTAAGAGAAGCAAAAAATCTCATAATGCAATTACAATGAGATTAGACTTGCAAATAATAAATCCCAAAGTACATTTGAAATATTTAAATAATAAACTATTTGGGATACTTATATCTCCTTCTAGGAAAATTAAGTTGAGGAAAACCCTAAAAGGATCTTAATCTGTAAAAAAAATAAAAAAATAATAATAATAATAGATGACTTCTGGTTATCTTACTAAAAACCAATTTCTCTTCTGAGGTTTTAAATTGTTAAACCTGTAATCTGCAGATTGGATCGACTACCGTAAGAGTTAAGACTGAAACCCTCTTACTGCACCCTTACAGTGTTATATGTCGAACCTTATAATGGAAGTACAGGACGAGTAGAGAATGGCTTTTTAGGTTCCCTAAAGTCAAATACAAAAGTAGCTAGGTTGGACTGTTTTAACGGGATGAAGAAAATGACAAATGTGAGGGCTAACTCAAAGCTGTTGAATTATAGCCATTCAAGTACTGAAAAGAACTCCTAGATTCCCCATGCTAGTTTTGCAGATTTACACAATTTTTGGCCTTTGCAATCACGAACTCTGGACCTAGTTCCTAATATGTCAATGGCCTCATCAATAATCATCAATTACCCTCAGAAGTCAAAATATATGCAACAAAGTAATCATATTGCGTTGCAATCAGCAGTTCAGAAAATGTGCCAAAGTGAAAAAGAAAAATTAGCATCCCGGCTAACTAGATTGCATAGTAATAGATGCAAAACCTTGAGAGCTAAAGAGACGTAGGAAAGGCAAATACTCATAAGTAAAATTCCTTGTCACTTAACCGACAGGTTATTGCATAAAGATGGCTTACATGTGGATGTTCAGCATTAAAAGGTGGAATTCCTACTAGGAGCTCAAAAAGAATGACACCCACAGACCACCAATCAGCTGTTGCGGCTAAAAGAAGAAAATCACAGAGAGATAAAGACAACCGCAAAATAATTAACAGAAAAAGCATTAAACGTCACCTGATTACTCATATTGAAATATAAAATTTATCATCATATAGATTCAGACCATGTCCCGTGCCCAGGAGTATCTCTGGTGCCAAATAGTCGGGGGTTCCAACAACAGAATGCTTTTGTCGCTTTTCTCTTTTGACCGATGAATGCGCTGCAGAAGCTTTTGGTTTATCATCCCCAAGAAAAGCAGGTGGACCAGATAAGTCATCTGTACTGTTTATAAGACCAACTTTGGAGAGCCCAAAATCTGTCAACTGTAACAATATGGATTAGATTTGTAAAAACTGAAAAATACATTGGTAGATTGCCATAGTAGGACAATTAGAGAATCGAAAAGCAAAAACTCAAAAATATCTAGACTTCAACAAGGTCCATAATACGACAGCTAGATCTGATAAACTTGTGATGGCAGGGCAAGCCATCTCGAGGGTTCAACTCAAGTAAATACCAGTGTGAAGCTTGTCTTCAGGTGACTGATAGTCATGAAGAGGGCATCCAATCTATAGGTGACATCGAATATAGGTTACTAAATGTTCTCTAGTGTTTGATTGTCTCGTACGTATATCTCCTTCAAATTTGAGGGGAAAACTGGATCCTAGGGCATTAAAATGTGAATTCATCTACTCCTCAACACAAAAAGGATATAAATGCTATCATCCCTTCCCCCAACATACAAAAAATTTGTGGATGTCAATTTTGTGGAGAATCGATACTTTGAGGACACCTATACTTAATGCGGCAATGAGACTAAAATGGAAGATAAGTTGTGAAAGAGAAAAGTTGTAAAAGAGTAGATATCTCATAAAATGTTAATAAAAATGTCACAATTACGTAGTAGTCCCTCTGTTTCATGGTACTTGTCAGTCACCTTTTGGCACCAAGTTTATGAAATATTACCTTCATGCTTACAATTTAAAACTTCATTTGTGCCCTCCACTTTTTTCCATACGTTTTGGTATGAGTTTGAACATCAAGACACATTCTTCTCTCAAATTTCAATTGCTAAATTTACATGAGCAACGTAGGAATCAAAATGTAAATCATTTTTTCATTTTTCAAAGAGTAACATTTTTCGAATACGTACAAAAATGGTAAGTGCCTCAGATAACATGAGGAGGGAATATATGTAACACTTTTTATATATTGACCTTGATGTGACCATCTGGACCTATCAGCAAGTTGTCTGGCTTCAAGTCCCTATGAATGACATTTAATGAGTGCAGGTACTCTAAAGCAAGAACCTGAAAGAAACATATAAATATATATCCGTCGTTGAGAAGAAGAACTGAAAGTAGCAGTCAGCGTCTGTAATTTAATGCAAGAATATTAACAATCCTTACAACTTCTGCAATATATATACGTGCCATATCTTCCTCCAAGCAGCCTAAGTTCCTCAGCAAAGAGAAAAGATCTCCTCCATTTAAGTACTCCATAACCAAATAAAGATTTTCCTTGCACGTGAAAGAATAATAAAACCTGACCTGTTCACAATCATACAATAAATTAGTAAACAAAGTCTTATGTTCAACTGCTATTAAAGTAGGTGCAATCTCCACCAAGTGTTAAAGTACAAAATCTACTCACCACAAAAGGATTGCGGACTGATATTAAAATATCACGTTCAGCTAAGATACTTTCTACTGCATTTTTGCAAATCATATCAGCCTTCTTCAAAACCTGTAAAATTTCCAATTCTGACTATTTATGGAAAACTACTTCATAGGTCATTTAAGGTACAATCATTAAAGCCTGGCTGTTCTCAATGCACAAATAACACTGGAGTGCCACTAATAGAAAATATTTTCATGAACTCGCGGTGATGTCATTTCAGTGCCGTACTTTAAGTTACAAACTTTCATTCATTTGAAAGTATCATATTTTAGGTTTAAACAAAGGGAAAAAAAAAAAGGGAAAAGATCTAGCTGAAACTATTTGAAATTCATGATTATACACCTTTGGACAATGGCATAGAGTCAGACCTTTATTGCAAATAAGTCACCAGTTGCCCTTTTCCTGGCCAGGAAAACTCGTCCAAAAGCACCTCTGCTTATGGGTTTAATTATTTCAAAATCTTCAATAGATGTTCGATCCTTGGTACAAGGAAAAATGGGGCTTGCACGCAAACTGCGAACTATGTCATCTTCCATTGAACTATCATCATTAGCTGTGATATTTGATGATTCTGTCTTTTCATCATCTATCTGCCTGCATAGAAGTACATATTTCTCCCTGTCGAGTTTATGAGAGACAAATGGAAGTCAAGAATAAAATAATATGAAAAAAAAAGGACTAAATATTTTCGCTAGATACTGATGAAAATTGTGCTTGTGACTAAATGAAACTAGCATGGACTTGACGAGGCATGTTGAGAACATAATGCAAATAAATATGTTTAATCTCTCTCTAAAAGCTTAAACTTTTAGTAAAGTGATTCAAAGTTAAATAATTTACTGACTGTGTATATGCATCCTGCAGAGTAATAATATGAGTTGCATTATATGTGGCTTCCATTAAACGAAGTATCATCCCACAATTCACCCTCCGCTTTGTCATCCTCTATCTAGTCAACTTTCTCTATTTTATCTTCTTCACTTGTGTTCAGAATATGATGACAATCTGGCATCTTTTCAGCACGTCAACATGAGGTTGCTATCCATAAATGGCTCAGTTATAGTTGACTCTTATATTGATTCACTATTATCATTTATTCTCATAGACTATTACAAATTTGTGTGCTTTGGATTATACCACCCCATGTTGAAACCCCAGTGCTTTTGAATAGCTTGATTCGTTATAGAATATTCAGAAAGTGTTTTTAGTATATAAGTCGCCTCAGAAAGCTAATATTCACATGAGCTTAAAAATGTGTTTCTTTAATAATTTCTCTTAACAAGCCTCAAGACAAACAAAGCCCTAACCAATCTTCAGTGGATCAACTGACTTTACGACCCTAGACCAGCAAAATTTCCATATGTTATTCAGAATATGATAAACAATGGATAACATTTGACTTGTGAAAATTGAGCTTACTGCAATAGTTTCTCTATGCGTCTCCCAAATGTCTCAACGACAAGAGCATCCACCTTCCTATCCTGAATGGCATATTTGAGGTCTTCTAAAAGCTCAAGCATGTACTCCAAGGTACTGTAGTTATTATTGTTGACAATGGATACAGATCGAGCAATATCCAACAGCTTATGTATCTGTCTTATCATTTCATGAATATTAAGTTAAATTACTAGCATTGTTTTTCAAAATATAAATTACAGCAAAATGAGCAATAAAGAGATGGTTTTACCTGTATCTTATAAGGCAAAAGCATCAGTTAACCAATTTTACGTAAGAAATATTGAGAAAAAAAATTCTAGAAAAACAGTAATGAAATGAATCTAAACTGAATGAAACCTGTGAACCGCATGCTTAAATGCACAAAAGAGGCAGAAAATCAGCAGTTGGTGTTCTATTACAGAAAAGTCGAACAACTAGCACTTCTGTTGGTGTTGCAAAGCTCAAGTAAGGATGAAGAACTTTAAATTTCTTTACACAAGGATCACAAAGAAAAACAATGGCCTTGTCTTTAAAAGTTAAACGTGATTTATAGGTAACAAGATAAAGCTCTTTAATTGGCATTTCTTGTTCTCTAATCTATTATCGTAAGCTTTTAAGAAAGCAGAATTTACTGCGTTAAAATGTCCAGGTAGAATGAAATATGTAAAACCAAGTAATGCAAGATATAAATCACTAAGAAGAAAGAGGAGGAACTACAATAAGTTCAGCAACACAGACTAGAACAATCTACTAGAATTCACTTGAAGAAAGCCAATTAAATGATGAAACACGTAAGATAATATAAAAAAATTCTCAGGATGGGAAAAGGTGATAATGAGATGAATATGGTAGAGAACAATTCCATTCAGTAACCAAGAGTTCTACAGACAATTTTTCTAGGTGAAATTTTATACAGTACAAAAAAATCAATACCTGCTTATAACTTTCAAATTCAGATATGGTTTTCCGTCCACTCAGCAGAAGCTCTATTTGGCTCGTCCGTGGGGTTATTAAAGGCGATCGAGGTGTCAATGGTGATGAGGGCTTCTTAAACTGATCAGGTATAGAGGCACAATTTTCACATGATACGGAAGGACAACTGTGGAGATCATCCACGGGAAAAGAATTATCAGCCTCACAAACACTATCCAATATGTCTTGAGAGCATTGGAAAGACAAGCTGTTATTCTTTGGTGACAACGCATCCAAGTCTTCTGGTGAACTGGCTACACACTCTCTCGCCACTTCAGAACTTTCCAACCCAGTGCTTGTGCTTTTGGGTGTCCATGATTCAAGTATTCTTTCAAGTGTCTCTACAACTCTTTCAATCCGTTCATTTATAGATAGACCTTTTAAATCACATCTATCTGCAATTGTACAAATTCTGGAGTGATGTTCAACATGAACTATTGGTATTTCAACTTCACATATACGGCATATCAATGAATCCCCGTATGTCATTTGGTGTTGATCCCAAACTCCCCATGTTACTTGACCTACCTTCAAAGAATCTTCTGAATGTTCTGGCTGATAGACTGGAGTATCAATATTTTCTGCACTATCTATTTCTTCTTTTTGTTGCAATTTATCAGATTTATCCTTAGAAGGGGCATCAGTATGGTCGTGGAATTTCTGGTTTTTCTCAGCTGGAGATGGAAGTTTTTTCCAAGATGACATCTTATAACTTCCTGTGGATGAAGCAACACTCTTTGCAGTGCTAACCTCATCAATTAAATCGTCTTGTTTGACATTCGTATTGCTTTGGTCCTGTTCCTGGACTTTGTAAGTTAGTCTCTCATCACTTTCTTTCCAAACTTGTGACACCCCAAGAACACCTTGAGGGTACACGCCAAGGTCACTAAGTTGGTGTGAAGGTAGAATGAGATCTTCTTCATAACCACTCTCCTTTGGGAACTGAACAAGCCGAGTGCAGCGGCTGAGGATAAATAATAGGCGTGTATGCCCTTGCTTGAGAGTTCCCATCGATAGTTCTTGACGACGGTCATCTAGATTCTGTACAATGTCTTCACAATTTAACCAAAATTCATTGGGTGACATCTTTGCGCACTGCCTAGCTATAACTAACAAATCCTCCAAACCTTCTTCACATTCATGATTAGATCCTGAAGTCTTCTCAAGAATACTCACCAAATCTCCAGCAAAGATGCCCAAGTCAGAATTAACTTCTTCCTTTAATTTATCAAATTTCGACCGAATCATTAACATAATCTCCTGGCAAGAGTTGATATTGGAAGTTAAATGCATAATTGAGAATGAGATATTAAGAAATATACGAAAATCTGTGTGACAAAGCAAAATATTTGCGTTCATGAGCAGAAACACGAAGGTACAAGGTGTATTTTTCATACCTCCATGTGACCAACAGCACGAGATTTCCAAAATGGAAGTGGTCGGACACCTTTTGAATTGAGTTCGTGAGAGAAGCTCTTAATATCTGGTGCTCTGTTTTTACAACCACTTGTTAAACGCAGAATAGCCTGGAAACGTGGAGATTGCATTTCCTTGATAAAAGCTGCGTGATAACCCTACAATAAGCACAGTGACATGAAGCTCAGCTACCTAATTCATTAGTCTAACTTAATATTATAGAAGAGACCTCTAAAACTTCTAATATATTGGAACAGCCATGAAGGGTTGGGGTGTGATTACCACTGACCCCGAACGTTGGGGTGAAGGGATTCTCAAAGATTTTGATTGACTCCACTGGACCTTTTTACCTAAAATAACAGTAACATGCCATTCAGATGCATATTTTGACTGAAATTTGAGCTTAGACTCCTAAAATTTATGGAATATTTTCCAAATAATCCAAAAGGAAAGTAAAAGGAAACTCAAATTCTCAGACCTCGTTTTTATAACTTTTTCCCATGAAACAGTTGGCCCTAATAGTTAAATGATGCTTCTACACTCAATGATTCAAATTTGACATCTGTTTCTGGTTTTCCCATCTAGTATATAATAAAATTGTATAGAGGTTCTCATACCCTAAAGTGACAAATTATATAAGATCACTGAATCTGTTAAATTGTACATTCCAAATCAAACATTCATACTAATAACTGAGTCCACTGTCCGCCATGAATATACATGCACGCTTACATAAAAACATCCATCAATACAGTAGAAATCAAATTGCGAAGAATCCACCTTGTTCAATAGAAGTGACAGCAGAATGTTGAGAAGTGGAAGACAATTTAGCTCGCGAATTGCCTCTGTCTTTCCCTTGATTATTACTAGTCCCTATATTCACAAAATCAAGAGGCAAAGGAACCGACTGCGTCCTGAGTTGATTCAAGCTAAGCATCGAGGGCTCAACCATTAACGATTTCCCCCTCTCTGATTCTTTCTTACCTAAATCAAGATTCTCCTCTTCATTTCCATCAACATTCCCTCTGCGACGAATGGAAATTGGAGGAAGTTTTCTTAAAAATTCCTTGTGATCGGAGGTGGCTGGATTTCGTTTGGAACTCGACATTGTGAATTCAATTTCATTTGACGAATATATTCATATTTTGGAATGGGAGAGCGGGGCGGGTTGGGTGACTATGACATTTGGGATGAGAGATTTTCGCGGGAAAGTGGGTTAAAAAACGTGCTTCCCATTATCTAATGGAGACGCGGGCTGACTCTCCTTCCCTGACGGGCCGATCCGGTTAAAGGATTACCCACCGGTCCCATGAACCATTTGGAAAAAAAGCCCTTATTTGTCAATTTTGAATAGTGAATTTTTGGAGAACGTGCGATTCGAATGCAAAAAAAATTTAAATTTATGTGTAAAATATTTTATTGTGAAAATATGTAATCGAAAATGAGTTTGAGAACAAAATTGAAATAATAATTGACAAACAAGGGCAAAAGTAAATGTTAAACCAGCAAATATCGAATAAGGTTTGGGGAATTAAATCGAAAACCGCCATTTTCATTTCTCTCTTTAATATTTCATTTTTGAAAAATTCGAAGATATGACCAAATCGGCCTACTCTTAGGACGGTGCCGATTCTGGTTCCAGTATGTCCCCTCATCATGCTATTCGATTGTGATACATGTACATAATAGTTTAAATAATAATAGTTTGCATACACGTAATGTGATGAATTATGTGATTGTGTCAAAAAAATTTCAATCAAATAAAAAAAAAATCCTTCACTCTCTTTACACATTATCTTTATGTAAATCATTATATAACTCCTTAGAGCATCTCCAAGAAACTCTTT
>CAIGRK010021073.1:0-14687 GCA_903798315.1 Fraxinus greggii | reverse complement strand
CGAATATACTTTTCCATTTAAATGCAAAAAAAAAAGAAAGAATTAATTGCAATCATAATCCCAAATTTATTAAAAAAATATAAACGATTCTCAAATAAATTATTAAAGGGGTAATTAACAAATAATATTCATATGTTTCACTATTATTGTGAAAAAAACCCTGGCTTAAATTTTTTTAAATTTTCACTATTTATTATACATTTGATTGCGCAAACCATACTTTCTATCATTCTTCATTCAATTTCTCAATAAAATTTATGAAATGACGAATATACACTCATGTTTAATTTTTTTTAAAAAGAACTAATTAAAATTATAATCCCAATTTTTTTAAAAGTGCAAACGAGTCTCAAAATAAATTATGAAAAATTAGAAACTAAAAAAAATTAAAATAAGTGCTAACGAGTTACAAATAAATTATTAAAAATTAGAATTTAATTTTTTTTTTGCAAAAAGTGTAAATGCTCCCCAAGTAAATTATTAAAAAATTAAATTTAAAAAAAGTTTTAAAAGTGTAAAAGAGTCTTAAATAAATTATTAAAAAATTAAAATTAAAAAAATTATTTAAGTATTAGGATATATTCGTCATTTCACTATTTTTTTTATTGCAAAATTGGATAAGAATTGATAGAAATGATGGTTTGTGAAATAAATGGTGTAACTAAATGTGAAAATGTCAAAAAAATAAACTGTAAGGATTTTTTTTTTACAATAATAGTGAAAAGTATGGACATTATGTGTTAATTATTCTTCTAATAATTTATATAAAATTCCTTTGTACCTTTTTTAAAAAAATTGAGACTACAATTGTAATTAGTTATTTTTATTTAAATAGAATGATATGTTTATCATTTTACGACTTTTAACCGAAAGAATGGATTGAAAGAATTTTTTGCCCAACAAAATTTAAAAATAAAGATGAAAATGTTAAAAAATAAAAGGCGTGCTAATTACTTTTGAGGAATATGCTCACCTTTGCATTACATTCCATTTTTCAATCTCAAGGCAAGCAACCTCGAAATTTCGTTTTTGATTATTGTATTCACCTCTCATTTACTTTATATTTAATATAAGAGAGGAATTTGGCTTTGGTTCTCGGAGGAAGGCACGTAGAAGCTAACGAAGAGATCGCATCGTTGTTCTTGTCGTTTGACAAAGATCTCTCTGAAAAACCAACACTGTTTCGAAAGTGAAATTTAAAACACTTTTCTGTTTTTCTCTTAACTACCGCTCCACAGTTCTGGTAAATTCTAAACCTTGAATCTATATACAATTATATTATATGTATGTGTGATGGGGGTAGGTGTTGTTCACGTTTTTGCCATTTTTTTCTTTTACCGTTTTTGCCATTTTTTTCTTTTTCCTTTTTTTTGTGTGTGTATGTGTGTGTATCTTTAATGCTTGCTTCATTGGTAGTTCTAGATTTTTCAGCGGAAGAGGAATTATTGACTTCTGGTTTTGTGTTTTTGAATTTTTTTGTTAAAAAAATAATGGTGATAATAATGTGTTGAATTTGTTTAATTCAGGTGAATTTTGTTGTGGGATTTTAGCGAGAGGTCTAACTGGATAACTGTTTCTTTGGTGAAATATTCTTTGATTAGATTGATGGGAAAAGGAGGGCAAAATTATAGTAAGAGTGAGAATTTGAATGCTAGAGCAGAGACGAATGGAGAAAATTATGCTCCGTGGTCAGATGATGTGGGAGAGTGTGAAGAGAAGTATCAAGTAAGTCGAGAATACGGGTTGTCATGTTCTGATGTTGAGAAAAGGAGACTGATCTATGGGCTTAATGAATTGGAGAAACACGAGGGCCCATCTATTTTTAGATTAATTTTGGATCAGTTCAATGATACTTTAGTAAGAATTTTACTTGTGGCTGCTGTTATATCCTTTGTGTTGGCATGGTATGATGGAGAGGAAGGTGGGGAGATGGAGATAACAGCCTTCGTGGAGCCTCTAGTGATATTCTTGATATTGATTGTCAATGCCATTGTTGGGGTTTGGCAAGAGAACAATGCAGAGAAAGCTCTAGATGCATTGAAGGAAATCCAATCGGAGCATGCAACTGTTGTTCGCGAAGGGAGAAAGATTTCAAATTTGCCAGCCAAGGAGCTTGTTCCAGGGGACATTGTGGAATTAAGAGTTGGAGATAAGGTTCCGGCTGATATGAGGGTTTTGAATTTGATTAGCTCCACTCTTCGCGTTGAACAGGGGTCCTTGACCGGAGAGAGCGAGGCGGTTAGCAAGACCACTAAGGCTGTCTCGAAGGATGTTGATATTCAGGGAAAGAAGTGTATGGTGTTTGCTGGGACGACAATAGTGAATGGAAATTGTATTTGTTTGGTTACGCAGACAGGGATGAATACTGAAATTGGGAAGGTGCATTCACAGATTCATGAGGCATCGCTGAGTGAGGAAGATACACCATTGAAGAAGAAACTAAATGAGTTTGGAGATGTTTTAACTGCTATAATTGGAGTAATTTGTGCTTTGGTTTGGCTGATTAATGTGAAATATTTCCTTTCTTGGGAATTTGTTGATGGCTGGCCGAGGAATTTTAAGTTCTCATTTGAGAAGTGCACTTACTACTTTGAGATTGCTGTAGCGTTGGCAGTTGCTGCTATTCCTGAAGGTTTACCTGCAGTTATTACGACTTGTTTAGCCCTTGGAACCAGGAAGATGGCTGCTAAGAATGCACTTGTTCGAAAGTTGCCGAGTGTAGAAACTCTTGGTTGCACGACTGTGATTTGTTCAGATAAGACTGGTACTTTGACTACCAACCAGATGGCAGTGGCTAAGCTAGTTGCTATGGGTTCCAAGGCAAATGCAATTCGGTCGTTCAATGTGCAAGGGAACACGTATAATCCTTTTGATGGAAATATAGAGAACTGGCCAGTGGGTGAATTGGATCTTAACCTTCAAATGATTGCAAAGATTGCTGCTGTGTGCAATGATGCTGATGTGGAAAAATCTGAGCATCACCATGTTGCCAATGGAATGCCCACTGAGGCAGCATTAAAGGTACAGAGTATAATTATGATTATTATGCACTCCTTATATAATTTAATCAGAACACTTTATAAGTAAAACTTCATTATGCCTATTTCCATTCTTTTTCGCGGTTCACGTGAGCAAACTAACATGGTAATAAGGCATCATGATGGGTGGCTCAAATTGGAATAAAATTGGACACCAGGCCTTAAGGATTAAGGATGACAGAATTAGTTTTTTGGCTGGTTCTGGGCAGTATTCAGTTGTTTTGCAAGGTTGTGTCTTTTGCTTTCACGTTATTTTTCTGTACCTCTTACGTAATTGGTGGCTCACAGATGGGGGATAGCTTGATGTCTATATAAACATTTCTTGCATTACTTTTGTTGCAAAGAGTCAGTAACCAATAGTTGAATTTAAAAATAAATTCTTGAAATGATTGTTTAATGTTCAGGTTCTGGTCGAGAAAATGGGCCTTCCTAGTGGATTACCTTCAGATGCCTTCTCAAATTATAATGGTGTATTAAGTAAGTTGCTGTACCTTATTGAATTTTTCCATACAAATCATAAGAGTTAATATGCTGATGTGCACTTGTTTTACTTGGATGCATTCAAGAGTGCTCCAGCACATGGAATAGAATTGAACAGCGGATTGCCACCCTCGAGTTTGATCGAGATAGAAAATCCATGGGAGTCATTGCACGTTCCAGCTCTGAGAAAAACTCCCTGCTTGTGAAGGTGTAATATTTGTTTCCCTTATACTTCTTTAATACAGCCACCTAACTGTTTCTGTAATTAGTTGCATGAATAAAAGATTACCAGAATTATGGCTTTCACTAAGTCATGTTTTGATATGCTTCAATCGGACTTCTTCATTACACTGACCTAGGGTTAAGCCCCAGTTATCTGTATAACTCGTGAGCATATTCAGAATTTGCTGCATCTTCAAACTCATTTTAATGTTTTTTTACTTCAAAAATTATCTAAAAATTATATACTACGTTATGGTAGGGTGCAGTAGAGAATTTGTTGGAAAGAAGCTCTCTCGTGCAATTGCTTGATGGTTCAATTGTAGAATTAGATCAGAAGTCAAGGGAAACTATTTTGGAAAGCCTCCGTGAAATGTCAACTAGTGCATTACGAGTTTTGGGTTTCGCATACAAGGAGGATCTTCCGGAATTTGCTACATATAATGGTGATGAGGACCATCCAGCTCATGAGCTCTTACTCAATCCTGCAAATTATTCTACAATTGAGAGCAAACTAATTTTTGTTGGCTTGGCTGGTTTGAGAGTGAGTTTGCAAGCTTGGTTCTTTAAGTACTTCTTTTATTTGGGCTTCCTCTTATTATATTGATTTTTTGTTAGCAATGAGATAATAACTAAATTGGTTTGTTTTTTATGTTTATTTTTCAAAGGATCCTCCTCGCAAAGAGGTCCCTCAAGCAATCGTGGATTGCAGAACAGCTGGCATTCGTGTTATGGTAATTACAGGAGATAATAAAAATACGGCTGAAGCTATTTGTCGTGAAATAGGTGTTTTTGGGCGCCATGAGGACATCAGTTCAAGAAGCTTAACAGGAAAGGAATTCATAGAGCTTCCTGACCATAAAAAAGCAGCACATCTAAAACTAAGTGGAGGGATTCTCTTCTCTAGGGCTGAACCAAGGCATAAACAAGAGATAGTGAGGTTGCTTAAGGAATCAGGTGAAGTGGTAGCAATGACTGGGGATGGAGTGAATGATGCACCCGCCTTGAAATTGGCTGATATTGGGATTGCAATGGGAATTGCTGGAACTGAGGTAATTGCAATTTGATTTAGAATCCTGAATTAATCAAATAATGCATTAAGAGTTGGTTTACATTACCAATAGAATCGTGCCTTTGTGTCCTGGTCTCCTGTATGACATATCCACAATGGAGCATTCATCTTTATGTGAGTTAAGAGGGCTGGTGAATCAATGTTGCATGTGCACTTCTTATTTCAATTGAACCACATGGATTTTCAGTCACTCACTAGGATGTTCTGAGGCGCAATTTATCTCGATCACTTTTTACCTTCCAGGTTGCAAAGGAGGCTTCTGACATGGTTCTAGCTGATGATAATTTTAGTACAATAGTTGCCGCTGTTGGTGAAGGCAGGTCCATTTACAATAACATGAAGGCATTTATCAGGTTATCTGATACTTTGCCTTTAATTTGTATCTTTTTCTCCAAATTATATGATTGGGTGCTTGTATTTTTCTGCTGTTTCTCAATAGATGTTTCAGTACTCTGAATGTGGGACTGGCTCAATTAGTATTACACAGGATAAATAGTTTTCCATGCTGGTGGCAATGAATTTCACAGTAGCTATGATCAGCTCCTTCACCAGTAATATGACAAGGCAGATGAGCTAGGTTTAAATGATTGAAAGGAATAAGATATTACAAATTGATGGTGAAATAAAAGTTATGTAACTGACCTGATTAATTGGCGTTGGTTGTATACCTAGGACTAAACTTGATGCTGGTGGCAATGAATTTCACGGTAGCTATGATCAGCTCCTTCACCAGTAATATGACAAGACAGATGAGCTGGGTTTAAATGATTGAAAGGAATAAGATATTACAAATTGATGGTGAATAAAAGTTATGTAACTGACCTGATTAATTGGCGTTAGTTGTATACATAGGACGAAACTTGAGACATTTGCTTGAAACATGTTTTGTACCTTAAATGGAGAACAAGTTTGACAAATGGAGTTCAAGTTATTGCCAAGAACTTGTCATATGTCCATATGCTGGGCTTGTTTATGTTTTTAGACCTGAGCCATCATAGCTGTCTTAGTATGAATTATAACGTTTTATGGCATAATGGCCTTGCCCTGACCACAGGTTTTGGTATAGCCTTATTAATTATGAAACCTTCATTCATGGGTGCATGTGAGTGCACGGTCAAGGATCACAACTTGATTGCACAATCGACTGGAAGAATATTTAATATACATAGAGACCAAAAATATCTTAATGAAAGCTGAAAGTTAAATCACATGCAAAACTACTATAAACCTTTGCCCTTGTAATCTCTCACATCCAGGCTTTTTGATATGACCAACAGACTTTTCTTGATGTTTTCTTCCTTAGCCCCGGTTTGGTTTAGATAAAGGTCAGATTTTTAGTAGATTTGAGAAAATTTAATGGAATGTGTAGTTGAAAATTTGCGAGTCCCATTAAATGTGGAGTTAAAATTAATTGTTGACTTTGAATTAGATTTTAATCAGATATTTTAGTTGAACCAAACAGGGGCTTAAAGTCCATGGATTTAAAGGCTGGAGTAGTTTCATGGTTTTGTACAAGAGATCTGAAAATATACTGGGCAAAATATTTGCAACATTTTAATTTCCACTGCTTTTTTTGATCATTTAAACCTGCAGCTGGAATATGCCTTGATAAAATTAAATTGCAGTTTACTGCTCCAGTAGTGTGTTCACTCGAGGAAGAATGTTTTCAGAGTTTTCAGCATGTTATAAATGACGTGTTTGGGATTATGCAAAAGGTTACACTTATAAAATGAGACTAAAAAGTTCTCTCCTTGTTGCAGATACATGATTTCCTCCAACATTGGTGAGGTAGCCTCAATATTTCTTACAGCTGCTTTAGGTATCCCAGAGGGTCTCATCCCAGTTCAGCTTCTGTGGGTTAACCTGGTTACTGATGGACCGCCAGCTACGGCTCTGGGA
Organism: Fraxinus greggii; assembly: GCA_903798315.1. Lineage (NCBI taxonomy): Eukaryota > Viridiplantae > Streptophyta > Magnoliopsida > Lamiales > Oleaceae > Fraxinus > Fraxinus greggii. The sequence continues at coordinate 7,979 of CAIGRK010021073.1, read as the reverse complement.
TTCAATCCACCAGACAAGGATATAATGAAAAAACCACCACGAAGAAGTGATGACTCATTGATCAGTGCATGGATTCTCTTCCGATATCTGGTATGTCTGATTCTTTTCATTTCTTCTTTGACTTGAAACTTCTATTTGTGTTTGGCTGAGCTTAAAGAAAATACTTATGGAATAATTACCTGTTTTTAAATTATGTGCTTGATGCACATTTATTAAGAGAGAATGCATTTTTTTTTTGTGATGTGATGGTGAATGTGTGATTGGAAAAGAAGGAAAAGTTATTGATGTCATGGAAAATATTATTTTATTGAAAAATATGTGGTTGAAAATAGGTAGAAGAATGAGAATGAAAAATGAGAATGTGGTTCAAACAGGGCTAACACTTCATTGCTATCACAATAAGTCACTTTTTCACAAACAATAAGAAAAGCACCACATCCAAATATATTTAGATACATTTACTTGAAAAGTAATTTTTAAGTTACTTCTAAGCTTATGATAATCTGAAGTGTTTTAAATGTCTTGTAGGTGATTGGTTCTTATGTTGGTATAGCGACTGTGGGAATCTTCATTGTCTGGTACACTCATGCCTCTTTCTTTGGCATTGACCTCAGTGGAGACGGTCACAGCCTTGTCACTTATTCCCAGCTTGCCAACTGGGGTCAATGCCACACCTGGACGAATTTCTCGGTTTCGCCTTTTACAGCTGGAGCCCAGGTGTTCACATTTGATGCAAATCCATGCGACTACTTCCAAACCGGTAAAATCAAGGCCATGACTCTCTCACTCTCTGTATTGGTTGCCATTGAGATGTTCAATTCCTTAAATGCCCTCTCCGAGGATGGAAGCCTCTTATCGATGCCACCTTGGGTCAACCCATGGCTCCTTTTGGCTATGTCCGTTTCATTCGGCTTGCATTTCTTGATTCTATATGTGCCTTTCCTTGCTCAAGTATTCGGCATTGTGCCCCTAAGCCTTAACGAGTGGGGATTGGTACTGATGGTCGCGTTGCCAGTCATTTTAATCGATGAGTTTCTCAAGTTTGTGGGTAGGTGTGCAAGTGGTGTTGGAAAGTCGAATGCAAGGAGATATTCTAAGCGCAAGTCCGAGTGAAAATAAAGATAGCATACATTATTCATAAAGCCTTGTGTGGACTGAATTGGTGAAACAACTTCTCGTGTCAGAGTCCTTGTTGCATGTTTGGTAAGTTTGATTAGACGGTATTGGAAATAAAATATTTTCTATTATACTGCCCGTTAAGGCCTTTTTTAGGCGAATCAAACATGCTCTTATATTCTGTAAGGCAGGACACATTGGTTAGACATTCGAAACACTCCAGGATAGAATTGAGTTGGTTTTGTTTAACCCATTAATTATGAGCAAGATGTATTTACACTAAGTGGAATGGAATCATTTTGAAGTTTCATTTATTTGTTTCCGTCCAATATATCCTTCTTTGTTACAAATATTATAATTATTGTAATGTCCTACTTACACAAATACCCTAAAATCACGGTTCTTTTGAAAAATTAAGTATAAAACATGGGGCTGAAAATAAGTACTTCAAATTACACCTAGTTGGACCCTGTGTGAAAATCATTATTTGAAAATTCTTTATTCTACATATTTAATTTTTACCACATAGTCAATTCAAAAATTTCTCTACTTTTTAATCATACAATTCAAAATATCATTTTTCCTAAATAATGATAGTCAAATGGCGACTTTATATGTTATTAACCAAACATTAAACAAAAAGCTGAAGAAAATGTCTAAAACGGAAACCTAACGAACTAACAGTCTACAATCAAAAATCATAATACAAATTCTTGTCACGAATCAAAACTACGATCATCAGCTCCTTCAACTACAATTTTTTCAAATTTTTATTTCAAAATCTACAAATAATCAACAAAAATCTTTCATGTTAGTAATTTCTAAATTTTGATTCAAATAGTTCAGATTTGTTTGATTTTTCAATAATAGATTATAGATTTCGTAATTGTTAGGTGCCAAACGAGTTTATACGGCGCGATATGAAATATTGATCACAAAGAAACAATAATTTAATTTGACAGAGGAATTGGAGATTTTACAACAATATTGTTTTCCTACACACTTCTAACTTGCAATAGTAAATAATGGGGTAAAAAAACGCGTGAAATAAACAAAACAAGAAAAACTCGGAATGGTGCAGTGCTCGAGTGCCAAGCTCGCGCTAGTTGAGCACTAGGTGTGTGGCAAGTCTCTGTTGAAAACTTCGTCTCTGCAAGGAATGAATTGGTCTCTTCAATAAGAATCGAAATAACTTCTCCAACAAACCAAAAATTTTCCACATCTTCTACGATATCTAACTAGGATAAATGAATCCAAACACTGCTCCGCAAAATTACATCAGGTTTCCAAAAATCACAAATGATTTAAAATTTACCAAACAATGTCGAACCACACCCGAAAATAAAATCAACTCCACTAAATGCTTTTGTAGAAGACTCCTTGCTAGACTCAACATCTTTAAATACACTTAAATCATGAGAAACAAAATCAGTTTTCTCTTACCTATCTCCACTGGATCTGTCCCTAACAATTGAATATGATGGTACCGTATGTGATGGTGGCAAAGTGGCATTATCCATATCATTTGAACTCGACTAGGCTCTATTCTTTAACACGGACCCCAAACCAAATCCCAATGGTACTGTACCAACTGAATGTCTACCATGGTACTAAACCTTTGCTAATTAATCTTCAAGGATTATGCAAAATCTTGCAAGACGTATATTTTGGACTTTTTCCGCCCCTCTAATACAACCTGAACACCTTTGTAAACCTTCAAATCTTCACATCCACCAATGAACCCATACTTTTTTGAATTAAGAATGGCCAACGAGATGAGATATTTCTCCAAATTTGGAATATGTTGAACTTGATTAAGTGTTATAACTGTCTCATCCAACAGTTTAAGTCTGGCTCACCAATACCAGCTATCTGATAAGTTGCGTTGTTTCTCATGACCATGACACCTCTTGAAACTGCTTCATATGTTGAAAAAAATCCCAATTGGGACACATATGAAAAGCAGAAGTTGAATCCTCTGCAATATTGGCTTCACAGAAGTTTCTGGTTGTCTTTCCTTTTGATTTGTAACCAATTTTCCTTTATTCTGCAACTTATTGCAATCCCACTTGACGTGTCCTTTCTTCTTATTATAAAACAAACTTGATTACTGAAATTAGAGTACGACTTTCCCTTTCATGACCACCATGAACAATAAGACATTTTTCATCTCTGCCTCAGATACAACCGGATGTTTTATCTTTTCCTATGAAAACAAAGTATTATGCACATCTTCAATGGTGAGAGTATCACGACAAAACAACATCGTGTCTCTAAACAAAGTGAATGAACCAGGCAATGAACACAAAAGAATTAATGTCAAATCTTATTCATCATACTTTATCTCTAAAGTCTCCAAATTAGCGACAGTTTCTTTATAAATAGCCAGGTGATCTTCAAGATCTACCTTTGGTCATGCGATAAGAATACAAATACTGCTTCAGGTGCAATTACTAGTTAGACTCTTATGCACAATTGCTCTAATTTCAACCATAACACAACTGCTATTTTCTTCTTCAAAACATCATGAAAAATATTATTTGAAAGATGAAAAAGAATTTGTGAAAGTGCCTTCCGATTCTTCCGTTATTTCTCCTCCGTCGTCTAAGTTATGGGCATCTTTGTCAAATTCTAACGACACATCATCGAAATTCATTTGAACAAGTACTGTTCGTATCTTCACATGTCACAACGAGAATCTAGTACTATAATCCAAAAGCGGAATGCCATACTCCATGGTTGCCATCAAGAACAAAAAACCTTGAACAAATCAAACTTGAATCTGATACCACTTATTGGGGGCGGAACGAGGTTACACTACACCATATGAAGTATTGATCACAATAAGAATCTTCTTCAACTTCAAAAGTCTTCAAACTTTAGCTTTTGCTCTTTGATCTTGATGATTATGTATTTTTCTCTCATTTTGGCTTGAATAATATATGTTAAATGAATCCCCCAAACCTTGTCTCAAATATATGTGTATGGTGAAACTTCATAAGCCCCTGGCCTTTAATTGTTGGACTATACTTTGTATTTATAGAACAAGATTAGAAAAAATTCTTGTTCAAATTGATTTCCACCAAAGAGTTCGAATTAGTTTCTACCAAAGAGTTTAAGAAATAAAATAAAATAAATTCATTTATTCAATTGAACTCCTTTTCTCGACTTTATTCCTTTATCCTAAAATATTGGCAATTAAGTCCTCTTCATTCCAAAGTAATAACCTCTTTTCACATAAATTGTATCCAAGTTGGGATTTTCCTAAAATTAACATAATTTACACAAATTATGTATATAAGCACTCAATGATATATAAATAAATAAGAACAGAAATCCAGATAAATGCATTTTTATGCACTTATCAGCGGCTTGTCGAGGTTAGATTTGTAACATCTTTTAATGGAGTGGCCAGTGATCTTACAAAAACTGCAATAAGTTTTTTCCTCCTCCTGATTTCCTGATACAACTTTCCTACATTGAAATTCCCTTTTGCTAACATTGCCATAATGTCATTAGGTGGACTGTCAAAAGAAATCTGTCGCCTCTTTTCTTCTTGTTGGATAAGGGCATACACTTCATTCAAACTTCGGAATGGTTTAATCAGAAGAATTTTTGCCTTTAAGCCTTTGTAAAAATCATTAAGCCCCATCAAGAATTCCAGAACCCAGTCTCTCTGTTGGTTATTTATAACAGCTTTTAATCCTCCACAAGAACAACTAGGGATAGATTCATAATTCATCTAGGAATGTTTTCAGTTTTGAAAAGTACAGACTTACACTATCCTGATTCTGCAGCAAGTTAGCAATGTTCTGTTTGATCTCAAAGACCCCTGGTGCATTCTGTTGGGCAAATCTTCGCTCAAGTTCCTTCCATAATTGATGGGCTGAGAGGATAGTGCTCAAGCATATAGAGTGCTGCACTTGATATTATGAGCCATTGTGTTACGTAACCAATGCTCCATGAGAGGACTGTCTGCGGCAGTGCTCTCACGGATGCTTCCATCGATAAAACCAAGCTTGTTCTTGATTCGGAGTGCTCGCTTCATGGATCTTGCCCAGGAGTGAAAATTGTTTGAGTCCAGTACTTGAGAAACAAGCAGTGACCCATAATTATCATTTGTGCCAATGTAGAAGGGATTATTTGGGTGTGGGGGATTGGAATTTGTGTTTCTGGGTATTGGGTTCGTCTGAATCATTTGAATCAGCCATTGTTGGCACTGATATCATATCAGAAAATTTAATATGAAGAAATTAAGTATTTTGGAGGAGAAAGAATCCGCTCTAACCGAATCTATACAAGTTGATATATGAAAGCTGTACAAAATAATAGAATGTAAAAACAAGCTCCAACCATGCAGCACCATATTCCTCAGCAATTCCTCTAAAGTCTTCTTCATCTAAAATTTGAAGTCCAGCTATGAATCCAACTGGATTTGTGACTCAGGTCCACTGAACTTGAGTTGGAAATAATTTTTCTTTATCTCCTTGTTGAATTTCATAATTCAATAGTGTCGTTGGGTTAGATAGTAATGATTTTTGACGGAATCACTTCTTCAACAGTGTTAGGGTTTTGTTCTTAACTGGTAGTATCGCATGGGTGATTTACCTTCTTTTTCAGCATTGAGGGCAGGGTTTTGTTTTTTTAGGGTAAATGACTTCTTTTCATAAAGTTTGCGTTTTTAGCTTATTATTTGCTGTTAATTTAAAGTGTTAATAATAAATATTAATGAAGCATATTATTCAATTTTATTGATTTTAGCCTAAACTTCCTCTTTTGCTATTTGATTTCATAGTCAAAGTTTTGCACAACTTTTATAAAATTATATCATTCGCAATATTAGTAAACTTTTTAAATTTTTTATCTAATATATCAAGTCTTGGGCTTCATTTTTCACTTACAAATTTTAATTTTCAAGAAATGAATGATGAATAAGTAAATATTACTCATGGATCACATAAAATTTATTATTAAATATATTTGATTTTCAAATGCAAAATTTAAGGAAAAAGAAAAAGAAACATATACAAAAGTAAAATACATCGCAAATCTATTGGACAATAAATCAAAAAACCCACTTTCCGCCAAGACAATGATGGTAACCCACACACAGTGAATAGCATTCCGTGTTATCAAATCCATCTGTCCAGCTGAAAACTAGTCAATCTTATTCATTTATTTTGAACACTGAACAATTGACGTGGCCCTATTAGTGCCAGGGGGCAGTTGCGCCTTGGCATTACCATGGCCGACGTGGCCCTGGTAAAGAAGTATTAATCAAGCAGAAATACATTGAGCCTTTTGTGTACCTAATAACCATAATTTAATTTATTCCAGCGTGAAAACCTTGAAATTATTATTGACCTATTCCACTTTTCTAGCAAATAAAGCCAACCTCCCTTTCTCAATGAAGTCTTCTCGTACAGCAACCAACCCACAACCCCAATCCAACCTCCAATTTCAAAGTACATTGAGTAAAAACTTAAAAATGGATAGGTAAAGTATAACAAGGTCACCTGATCAACTAGCAAATGGGTCGAATAACTATTATAACATCACTATATTACAAAAGATAACTATTACACTATTGTTCAAAATTAGTAAATTAATTGAGACTTTAACCACTAAAAACCCATTTAGCCAGAGCACAGTTTACTTTTAAACTACCTGATAGGTTTTGATACCCAAGAAATCGTGGGCGATGATGTTAAACCGTTTTTTGTTGGATTATACTTCATAGGCCTCGGCCGATGAGTAAAGTGAAATATCGACACCACAATAGTACGGACCAAACCCACAACCCATTTGGGCCATTTGAAGTAACCTAATTTAATTAGTGTTACTCATGGCCCGACCCAAAGATTTGGATGACTTTACGGTTGTTAGCCCTCTTATACTCTTCATATTGGGCCCTATCATTGACATAAGCCCAAACCTAAAATTCACCTATTTAACCCCTTGCCCATTACTGTTGGTAAGAGTGTCAGAAGATTCAGGCAGCCGTGTTGTTAAGAAAAAATCGATTTTCATCCTCTTGCTTTGTGCTTTGACTTTATTTCTTTTGGTGATCCATTTTTTTCTCCCTTCTTCCCTAGCCTTGGTGGCTGAACATTGAGGCTACCTCCTTCTTTACACCGAGTGTAACGCCCCAAATTGTAGGAACTCAAAGCGTTAAAAGTCTTCTTAATTTGAGCTCTTTAATGTCAACCAAAATAAGTTTCAAATAAGAAAATTTTGAAGTTTGAAATATATTATAAAAGCATGATGGGAGATAATTGTCTATATAGACTTAGATAATTTCGGTAAAATTTGATTTTGGAAAATATTCGGAAGGAAAATCAGCAATACCAATTGTGCAGCAGCGGAAAGATAAAATTGTTTGGCCTAGAAAACGTCGACTAAAAATCATGAAATTTTAACATAGAGTATGACATTCATATATGTACATCATATAAAATTTTTTGGCTCTCGTCGATAATGTTTGAAGCACGAAATCACTTTTAAACTATGCTGGATAGAAATTTTCGGACTGACTCGTAGTGGTCTATTAAAATGGACATAACTCCTTCTCTAAATAATAGTTTAAGGTAATTCCAAAGGCTGCTGTTAGAAAACACATAGACCTTTCAAATCCAACTAATTTCACTCAAAAATATGCACCGTATAACAAGTTATACCATTTTGAAATGGGTAGATAGAATTTGAAATTCAATAAAGCAATAAATAAATTTCATGAGTAGTCATTCCAACGTTTCTAAATTATAATCGACATGCAATATATATTAAATTAAGTGAAACAGAAATTTAAACACATTAAAAATATCGTCCAAGTGTTCATGAGATATTTAAACAAATGAAAATTT
>CAIGRK010021070.1:0-10397 GCA_903798315.1 Fraxinus greggii | reverse complement strand
CCCACACCACCTACAACTTCTGATGGAGAGAGAGAGAATGGATTGAGGGAGAAGAAAAAAAATGGTATAGAGAGAAACTAAAGCTTGGTAGGAGAACTAGAGTGAGAAATCACAGCACATTGAATCAAAAAACCACCCATGAAAAACCATCAACAAATCACACCACTACCAACGGGATTTGAGAGCAATAGCAAAATGAGCAAAGCGATAGAAATTAAGTCAGCAAACTGAGCAAAGTGCATAAAGAAATCCCACACCACCTACAACTTCTGATAGAGAGAGAGAATGGATTGAGGAAGAAGAAAAAAAAAATGGTATAGAGAGAAACTAAAGCTTGGTAAGAGAACTAGAGTGAGAAATGTAAACCTGTGGGGGAAATTAAATGATAGAAAGAGAAAATGGGTAGTATATTGGGGTGGGGTGGGTATATTTTGTAATATTATTATTAATATTAATAGTTGAATTATGACCTGATTTATGATTAATTAAACAAAACACCTTATTTTAGCACTATAATCTTTAAAAATAGGCTGCAATGTAATTTCCACGACCTAAAAAATGTACTTTTGGCCTAATCTAAAATCCAATTAATTGTGGCGCCCATATTTCCGGCCACAAATTTTGTCCCAATATAAGATATTCACAAACCAGTTCTATCTAGTCAGCAAATATATTTCCTTTTAGGCTGGCCAAAAGTTATTTGTGATCGGTAAATATGAAAAAAATATGTTATTTTGGCTGACCATTATTCATTTGGTTGGCAAATATATCTTATTTTGACATACCATTTTACATTCGGTTCGAAAATGTATTTTATTTTGGCCGAACAATCTCTATTGCAGTCGGTAAATATTGTTTTTCAGTGATAAACTTTACCTAGGCCGGGAACAAATTAGTCGGTAAAGACAATTTTTATTGACTAACTTTATTGGGTGGGAAATACTTAGAAAAGATATTGCCGACTAAATATTTATGTTGGTCATTATAAGAGAGTTTTCACCAACTATTTTTTGGCTGGTAGGAAAGAGCTGGTCAGGAAAGTTATAGTTTCTTGTATTGATGATTATCTTAAAATGAAATTAAAATTCTAATTTAATTAAATTAAACAACATCATCTAAAAAGGAAAAATACGTTTTCGTAACCCTAAACGATGGAATTTTTTCGAAAACGGTCGAACTTCAGGGCGAAGCCCTCTGCTTATTGGACCATTGCGAGCCAAAATTCTCCAAAAATGGACACTCAAAAAATTACATTTATCAGTGTCGATTCCACTTCTCTATGAAATCTTTTCGTTTTGAATTGCACCACTAATTATAAGTGAATTCAATTTGAGCCAAAATCATATCCATTGTCGTTTATTCTTTTCAACATAACTTCTCAAAAGATTACCCAAACATTGATTGACAAGTGTGGATAAGAATGTAAAACACACTTATTAGGTACTAAGCTTAACAATGCCTTAGTTGTTTCTATTTTTGCAACAATGTTCCCATCTTCCTCATTATTGTAGATGATTATGCTTTAGGAATTAATGACCTTGATGGACTTTACTGATAATTTTACTCGTGGGAGTTCACCGTGACTAAGGTTGAAAAAATTTGTTAGAGAATAGCGAGTTATATGACAAAATATGAAGTAGCAATCACAACACAAGAAATTGGAAGAGAAGAAGAATCCACTAAATATGGAAAAAAGAATTCAATGATTTTGTGTTTACAATGTTGTCTAAATTGTCCAACTTATAGTGAAGAGCCAACTATATATTGGATATATGTCAAACCCTAACAATAGTCCTATAGATGAAAAGAATATCAAAAAATGCATGGAATAAAGAAAACAAATTTAGGCCGGATAACATTGTCGCTCAAGCGGCAACCTCGCGGAAAGTGAGCACCGCATGACACTCGAGTTGCCAAGCAAGCAGTTAGCTCGTAGCAAGTAGAACGATCAAGCAGTACATGGGCTGCGCTCAGGGTCCTAGTTTTGATAACTTTTTGTACCATGGAGCTCGAGCGGCACTAGCTAGTGCCGTGCGCCTCAAATCACTTATTGGTCCATATTTTGATCTCTCGTTCAACCAATCCACTAATACCCAATGAAATTTGGATCAAATTTCAACAAATCTCCTCATTAACACAAATTCTAATGCAATAAACAAAATTTCAAAATTCTCCACTGAGAGACGAATTCCACTACAAAGAATGGAACTGAATTCTTCAACAACAAATTCTATAACCGAAAAATTTACCACCACTTCCACAAAACCCATTTAGGGCAAACTTTCACTACGAGCAATAAGATAAAAAATAAAGCAATAACTATCAAACAGGGCAGTAACCAACGCTGTAACAGATGCAACACAACTAAATACTTTTGTAGAAGGCTCTTCACCATATTCAATACCTTTAACCACATTTAAGGCATATGTAATTAAATTAGCTTCCCCGTACTTTTGTGGAGGCCTAATATTTCTCATGGGTTTGTCTCTAACAATTGAATAGTTTGACACCGCTAGTGATGGTGGCAAAATAACATTATCCATAACTTGTGAACTCAATTGAGATGTATTCTTTAACATAGACCCTAAACTAAACTCCAACGGTACTATACAAAATTGAATATCCATCTATTGTACCTAATTTCTACTGACTGGCATCCAAAGATTCTGTAGAACCCTGCAAGACATTTAACTCAGACCTGCTCTGTCCTTTCAACACAACATGGGTACTTTTACTAACTTTGAAGACTCCACCTTCACCAATTTACTTGTACCCCTTTGAATCAAAAGTACTTAAGAAAATAAAATTTCTCTTTAAATCTGGAACATGTCTCGTCTAATAAAGTGTTATGAACATCCCATCAAACATTTTAATTCCAACCCTTCCAATACCAACTATCTTAAAAGATGAATTATTTCCTATTACCATAATACCTTTTGAAACTATTTCATATGTTGAAAACTAATCCTGATTCGGACACATATGAAAAGTTCAAGCTACACCAAGAATTCAATCCTCGTTAGGTTTGGAGTCGACGTTAGAAATAACCCAAAAGTTCTCCATCAATGAAACAATCTTACGCAACACTGACTTGACTTGAATCTTCTGGTCTTTTTCCCTTCCTTGCAGCAATTGTTTTGTCCCTATTCTGCAAATTTTAACAATCTTTCTTGATGTATCCCTTTTTTCTTGTTGTAATTACAAATTTTATTAATGGAATTAGATTTTGATTTGCCCCTAATATCATCACCATGAATAACAAGGCCTACTCCATGAGCCTCAAATCCAACAAGATGCTTCATCTATTCTTTTGAGGGCATGTCATCATATACTTCTAAAGTTGTGATAGTATCACAATTGTATAAGATCTTGTCTCTAAAAGACATATATGAAGCAGGTAACGAGCACAACAAAATCAACCCTAAATATTCTTCATCACAACTAATCTCCAAGGTTTCCAAATCAACAACAATTTTCTTAAAAATAGCTTGGTGATCTATAAGTGATGTACCCTCTATCATACAATGAGAATAGAAACATTGTTTCAAATGCAATTTGCCGGTTAGACTCTTCATTTTGCATAATTGCTCAAATTTCAACCATAATACAGTGACGGTTTTCTCCTTCAAAACATCTTGAAGAATGTGATTCGAAAGATGAAGATGAATATGTGATAGAGCCTTTCAATCCTTACGACGTTTCTCCTCTTGCATCCAAGTTGTGGGAATCTTGTCAAATCCCAACCAAGCATCATCCAAATCCATCTAAACAAGCATTGTTCGCATCTTCACTTACCATAACGAGAATCTAGTCTTGCTATCTAAAAGCGGAATATCATACTTCATAGTTGCTATTACAAAAATCAATACCTAGCTATGAATAAAAACATGGCTGTAATACCACTTGTTAGATAATAGCGATCTATATGGCAAAATATGAAATAGCAATCACAATACAAGAACACAAGAAATTGGTAGAGGAGAAACCACTGAAATATGGAAAAAAATTGCAATGATTTTGTAGTTATAATATTGTCTAACTTGTAATGAAGAGCCAACTATAAATAGGATATATGTCAAACCCTAACAGTTGTCCTATAGAATGAAAGAGCATCAAAAAATGCATGGAACAAAGAAAACAATTATGGGCTGGATGACACTGCTGCTCGAACGGCGGCCTTACAGGAAGCGACGCCACGTGGCGTTCGAGTGGTTAGCTCATGGCAGACATGGCGCTCAGGTGCTACCTGGGCTGTGCTCAGAGTTTCGGTAACTTTTTGCACCATAGCGCTCGATCGGCTCTAGTTAGCGGCTAGCTAGCGCCAATGCACCTCAAATCTCTTTTTGGTCCATATTTTGACCTCTTCAAAATCCCTTCAACCAATCCACCAATACCCAACGGAATTTGGATCAAATTTCAACACAATTTATAAGTTCAATGACAAGTTTGAGACAAAAAGGTATTGTGACTGACACGAGATTTCACTATATGTTTAAATGCGATGAATTGAAAGGTTCCCATTTTCAGAGTTGTTGAAATCTTACTTGAACTTCAACCCTAACTGATGACATTCAATGTTTAAAATTCTGTTCTACATATCCAATTGAATTGCTTGTGACGCTGCAAGCATTTCAACATGTATAGCTGTATGAAAATAAGGAAAACGCTTGGATAATGCAATCAAAAAATCTCATCAATCTAGCATTTTGGTTTATATTTGAGCTATGCTATTTGGACATAGAACATATAAAAATATAAAAATATTTACGAGGATACAGAGAGAAAAAAGTTGAAATTTACCAGAACCAAAATATAATGATATACAAATATAATTGTTTAAAACTTAATTATTTAAGCCGAATCATAACTTAATTCACGGATAATAGAGATATAACAAATCCATAAAAAGGATAAAATTTAGAGAATTAATAAATCACATTAACCAAAATTACCTTATCCCAACTTACAACTTTTAAATTTATATTTGATACAAGTAGCTATACTATATTTTAATTAAAAGTATCTTTAGAAAGCGTCCCATATAAACGAAATATCCACTTGCTAAGATAAGGTTTGGGTCATTTGGAAGACAACTTGATAAAAGAATATGGGAAAATGGTTGGCTTAATATTGAATTTCAACCTTAGAAAATCAAGTACATAATGTTCTCTATATAGAATGCGTGTGTACTTTATACATATAACCCCTATTTGGTGCGAATTAAAATCATATTTTTAGCACATTTTGAAATGTGAGGTTGAAGAGTTGTAGATCCCATAAAAAGTGTAGTAAAAATTAATTAACTTTAATTTAAATTAAAATCTAAATTTTAATCCCTACCAAACATGGCACAGTTCTGCATGATTATTCGCTTAATTATGCAAGTTGACGTAGTTTAGAAGCATTAGAGAAGTCCACATGCTTTCTACTGCTTGTTGCATTGCACGGTTTTAGAATGAAAATCAAGCTAGTCAATATCCAGAAGGATATTCATGAATTTGTGAAAACAAATTATCTGACAAAGGAAAGAATTATATCTTTATATTATAAAATATCGGCACATCTCAATCACTTGTAATAATTGAATGCACTAAAAAATCAAATTAATCTTATATAGAAATACTGGTAAATTTATTATTTTATATCTAGGAAGAGTCCCATATCAAAGAAATTTAGAAATGAATGAACACGTGCCCAATAGGTTAGGTTTTCCATTTCTTGAAGAAAACTTCATAAAAGTATGTGGGAAAATGTTTTGTATCAAAATTGAATATCAACCTTAGCCTATCAAAACAGAATTTCTACCTTAAACTATTTAGGTTGTCGCATTAGTTCCAGGGAAATCTAATTTAGAATTGCATAGAGAAATCTGTACGTAAAAAAGTTGTCCATACATGTTGCAGCGTTCAGTTTAGAATAAAATTTTTGCAAGTGGGTATTCCCAATGATAATCATAAAATTTAAACCCAAAAAAATAAATAAATGATAATTGTAATATAAAATGGAAATGCCAGCATTAAAAAACATGGTCTCTATAAATTTACCACTGTCGAATGAAATTGGGATGCATCTTTATTTATTGGACAAAGTGGAAATTACTCCACTGCATAGACTGCTTACATGTTCAGACATTATTGATTTAGCATCGACCCGCAATATAAAATTAGCCATAGTATCTTCGTCAAGTCTTCTTGTTGCATTTAGAATTTTTGAATGCCCTTTAGAGGCAGCATATCTACATTTCTCGAACATCAACTAATTCAAACTGATATAAATCAATGCTCGTACGCAGTTTTCTGCTGCACCCATGAGGCATTTTTGCTCATCTCGTTATGCTACACTAGGTATGGAATATACAAACTTTGCAACGAAAGAAAGCAATATTTGAATTCGATAAATAGTAAAATTTATTAATTATTTAAATAATCATAGTTTTTAATTCAAAGTATGATCAGAAAGAGTCTCACATCCAAGAAATATCCTCATGTTCATAATGTTAGGGTTTAGATCTTCTGGATGAAATAAAGGAATGGGATAATATGTTTTGCCTCAACGTTAGCTTATGAAAAATAAATTTCAACCTTAGCCAATTTAGATTTCCGTTAGTTTCATCTTGCAAGAAGATGTAGTCTGAATGCAGAAAAGTTTTGCAGTCCATGTTGCAGCGCACAGGTTTTGAATGAAAACTCTGTTAGCTAATATTTGCCTTGTGAGAAAACAAATAAATAAATGTTATGTGCTAAAACCAGGAAGATTCAGTCACTAAAATAACATTAAAAGGTAAAATGGAACTAATATACATAAATAAGCCCATTACGGTCAATATAGACACACAATATCCAACGGTATATATAGGAGATATTGTGAATTCAATTTCCACAACAACCAAAGCAAGCAACCAAAACCAGCAGCATAATGGATATCCAGCTTATTTCTTTTAACTTCATTACTTTCTTTCTCTTTATATCCTCTGTCTTCTTGTTAGCTAAGGGATGGAGGAAACCGAATCATCAAAGATTGCCTCCAAGTCCATGGAAGCTCCATTTGATCGGACACCTACACCACTTGGTGGGTGCACTCCCAAAGCATACTCTACGAAATTTATCAAAAAAATATGGACCAATCATGCATCTGAAGCTCGGTGAAGTTTCTACCATTGTGAAATCGTTGAGTCAAATAGCTAAAAGTGTATTGACAGTTCATGATCTTGCTTGTGCAGATATGCCCAAAAGCATTGGAATGAGGACTTTATGCTATGACTATACCGATATTGCATTTAGTCCATATAATGACTACTGGAGGCAAATGCACAAAGTAAGCATTGTGGAGCTTTTAAGCAACATAAATGTACGGTCATTCAGCTCCATAAAGGCTAGACGAGACTGCACGCCTGATTAAATCTATTAAATCATCTTGTGGAGAACCAATCAACGTTACTGAAAAAATATTCTCATTTACAAGTTCAGTTACATCAAGAGCAGCGTTCGGTGAAGTCATAGGAAACAAAGACACTTTAATAATGTTCATAAAGAGATGAGTAGCCTTGGCCGGGGGATTTGATTTAGTTGATTTTTATCCGTTGCTAAAGTTCTTAAAGTTTGTCAGCTGAAATAAATATAAATTGTTGAAGATGCGCCATCAACTTGATTCAGTTCTTGATGCCATCATCAACCAGCATAAAGATAAGCATGCTACAGGGAAAAGAGGGAAGGGTGAATTGGGTGGTGAAGACATAGTAGATGTTCTACTAAGATTGCAACAAAGTGGAGAACTTGATGTTCCAATAACTAGTGATAACATCAAAGCAATCATATTTGTAAGTACTTTAATTGGCCATAAAAATTCTTAATAATTGTTTCTTAAAAAGCATGATAAATAAGAATGGTGTTGTTATTTCAGGACATGTTTTCGGGCGGAACTGAAACTTCATCCACGTCACTTGATTGGGCCATGACGGAATTGATGAGAAATCCGCGTGTGATGGCAAAGGCACAAGCTGAAGTAAGGCAAGTTTTTAAAGGAAAAGGATACCATCGACGAGAGTGACATTCAAAAACTAAAATATCTAAAGTTGATAATCAAGGAAAATTTTAGGGTACACCCTGCTGTTCCTTTACTCCCAAGAGCACGTAGAGAAGAATGTGAAGTTGATGGGTATACTATACCCCTCAAAGCAAAAGTTACAGTTAATTTCTGGGCTTTGGGAAGAGATCCAGAAATTGGGAAGATCCTGATTAAACCAGAGAGACTTGAGAATAGTTCTATTGATTTCTTAGGAAATAACTTTNAAGGCAAGTTTTTAAAGGAAAAGGATACCATCGACGAGAGTGACATTCAAAAACTAAAATATCTAAAGTTGATAATCAAGGAAAATTTTAGGGTACACCCTGCTGTTCCTTTACTCCCAAGAGCACGTAGAGAAGAATGTGAAGTTGATGGGTATACTATACCCCTCAAAGCAAAAGTTACAGTTAATTTCTGGGCTTTGGGAAGAGATCCAGAAATTGGGAAGATCCTGATTAAACCAGAGAGACTTGAGAATAGTTCTATTGATTTCTTAGGAAATAACTTTCAATTTATTCCATTTGGATCTGGAAGGAGGTTCTATCCTGGCATGAACTTTGCCTTGGCAAACATTGACCTGCCCTTATCTCAACTTCTTTATCACTTTGATTGGAAACTTCCTGAAGGAATGAACCCTAATGATATAGACATGACAGAGGCCGAGGGAATATAAGTGCTGAAAGAAAAGAGAGCCTTTGCATGATTCCAACGCTCTACAACCCTCCCATTGACCCATAATTGATCATTATTTGCAGCAAAATAAGGTCGTATTCTATTCTATTTCAGATATCATATGTATGTGCTAGGCGTTTCTCATTATTGAGGTATACTTTGCTTCAGTTTTATATGATTGATATTTTGAGCTGTTAACAAATTTCAGTTGTTCTTGTACTGTATACACAAAATAAGTTGGTTAAACAAAGTTATCTTGGTGTTCAATGTGTTCTTGTATTGTATCCTCGAAATAATGCACAGTGATAAAATACTCCATTTTTAGCTTACTTATTCCTGTTTCTTCGTTCAAGAAAATAAGAATAAGATAAGTATATACACTCGTATACTTGATAACGAAACAGCCAGGAAGATATTTTTATTATAATTTTAGAATTTTACAAACTTAACTTTATAAAATATTATGAATTGTCACTATCTCCATGTCAAATCACCAAGAAAATTAATTAATGCGGAATATACCTTGATGCATTGATTTGTATCTTGAATAATGAATCTCGAATCTTGAATTTTTTAATCTTTAAATCTTGATTTCTTGTTATTCAATTTAATTGCTCCAATCCTTATTCTTAATTCTTGATTGTCGGTTTTGGATCTTCCTTTTCAATATGTTTTCTCTATTAATTCTTGTGTTGATGGGATGACACAAAGAATGAGAAAATTACATATGAATTGGAGACCATAACCATATATATAGTTTCCATATGTATTCGGACCATCGTCAAATACAAACCCTAATGGATCCTAGTCTCTACGTATATAATGCGGCCCACATTTTATTTAGATGCCCAAAGCCCAATTACTTAATTTTTTACGGGGCAATTACATAAATACACTAAAAAGTAGGACGGTTCTGAAAAATCATTCTAAGAGAGGGCTTACAACATAAATACTGTTAAAATGTTTTAAAACCGTATTAATTACGGTTTTTAAGTGAATTATCGAAGCCTAATCTACCGGCTCTCTATCTTCTTTACATCTTTCATTAATTCAATTTAAGTAAGTTCTTCTTCAATTTTGACAAAAGTTTGAAAGTTTCTTATCTAATTTCAGGTATTATAATAAATTTTAATTCCTTTTCTTCAATATTAAGATCATTTGCTGCTCGTTTTGCATAAATTTTGAAAGTAACTGTCAAAATTAGCAATTTCAAGTTGAACAAGCTCTCACTTAAAAGTCTAGTCATCTTAATGCATTGTCTACGTCACTTTTATGTGAATTTTATGATTAGGTTTAGTTTGAGCCTTATACTATAAATAATTAGCATTTGTGATGTTTCTTATTTGATGCTTTTCGTTAGTGTGACTGAAAAATATTTGAAAATAACATTGTTGATCTTAAGAGCAAAATGATTAGTTTAATACATATGAGAAATTTAACTTCGAATTGATTCAATTGAAGCATGCAACATGTTTGAGAAAATGATAATACAAAAAAGTGACATTGCGTCATTTTTTGTTAAAAATGTGACATAATGTAACTTTTTTTAAAAGTACTCTTTCAAGCTTTTCAACCAATCGATCCAACCTTGGAGAGCTACTTTTGCTAAAACTCAAGCAATTACTTAAGAATAACATGATATTTTCATATTCGTAGCATGC
>CAIGRK010021034.1:0-10295 GCA_903798315.1 Fraxinus greggii | reverse complement strand
TGTATCTTGTGTATTGTATTGTGTTGAGACTAATTGTCGAAAAAGTTTTAAAACCAAATTCACCCCCTCTTGGTTAGTTATTCTTGGGCTAACAATTTATCCATTAAGCTATTTTGAGGTACTGGCGTGGGGCAAGACTTTGAGGTGCTTGCCCTAGGTAAGTTTTTGAGGTTTTTGCTAGCAAGGCTTTGAGATCATTTAAGATAGAAGTATTTTTCTAGGATAGATCCCGAATCTAACTAATCAAAACATACGTAAAAACTGAATGTGGGTGCGCAGGCCCGACCAACAGAAAAGTAAAAAGATGATAGGCGTGCAAGCCCAACAAATCGACGAAAAAGCAAAAAGAAAAACTAATAGCTAAAAATAAAGCATACTACTTATAATAAATCTTCAAATTATCAGCATTCTACATCCTGAAGAGTGGTCTTCNGTTTTTGCTAGCAAGGCTTTGAGATCATTTAAGATAGAAGTATTTTTCTAGGATAGATCCCGAATCTAACTAATCAAAACATACGTAAAAACTGAATGTGGGTGCGCAGGCCCGACCAACAGAAAAGTAAAAAGATGATAGGCGTGCAAGCCCAACAAATCGACGAAAAAGCAAAAAGAAAAACTAATAGCTAAAAATAAAGCATACTACTTATAATAAATCTTCAAATTATCAGCAGTCTACATCCTGAAGAGTGGTCTTCCCGAGGTATCTCTTAGGTTGTATACTTCTTTGCGGATTTGTCGTATGACTTCAAAAAATCATTTTCATATAGGTCCTAACTTGCCCGGGGTATATCCCGCTGCTTAGGCTCTCCTTAACACGAGATCTCCAACTCTAAATCTTATAGATCTTACCCTGTTGTTGAAGTGTTTAGCTGTTCTATTCTGGTAAGATGTAACCCTTATAGCGGCTTGTTCTCTTACTTCTTCAAGGAGGTCAATATGCTCTGTCGTTCCTCAGACTCGGGCTCAAGTCTCCTGACGCTCGGTAGTCTGATCTCAATTGGAAGTATAGCCTCTACACCAAATGCTAACATGAAAAAGGGTCCATTTGTCATGGTTTTGTGAGACGACCTATAGGTCCAATGTATAGAGGGTAGCTAATCAGACCAAGCTCCTCTAGCTTCCCTGAGCTTCATTCTGAGATCCTGCTAGATAATCTAATTTGTAACCTCGACTAGGTCGTTGCTCTGAGAATGTGAAAGACGGTGGTCAATCCCCAGGTTGGTGCAAAAGCTTCTGAACTGTGGGTTATCAAATTGCCTCCTGTTGTCAGTTATGAGGATCTTAGGTATTCCGAACCTACAAACAATGGACTTCCAGATGAATGACCTCAGCTTGGGCTCTGAAATTATTGCCAGGGGCTCAGCCTCGACCTACTTAGTAAAGTATTCCACAGCTATGGCGATGAACTTTAATTATCCTCGGTCAAGTGGAAAATGATCGAGGATGTCCATGCCCTATTGCTCGAATGGGGTCCCATAATGAATGGGGGTGAGGTAGTCAAAAAATGGATGATGTTACCGAACCTCTGACACTTGTCACATCTCTTGACGTAGTCCGAGCCATATTTCTTCATGGTAGGCCAGTAATACCCATATCTAATAAGTTTAAAGGCTAAAGCCCCAACTCCTTGGTGATTTCCACATACACGTGCATGGACTTCCGCCAGGGCTTAGGATGATTCTGAGGGTTTGAGGTATCGAAGGTATGGAAGAGTGAAACTTTAGCAAAATAAGACATCCCTGATCATGCAATACCTTGGTGCCCGAGCTCAAATGCTCCTTGCCATCCGCGGATCATCTGGCAAATTCACATTAGTTATAAAATCAACTATTAGGTCCATCCAACATGACTTGTGTTCAATATCCATGACGGAGGGTGCGTGATTTATGCTTGGCTCTATTACAAATCTGACGTGAACTGTTCTATCAAAACCATCAATTCCCATGAAGACGAGTATGGACAAGGCATCGGCCTTGCAGTTCTCGGTTTGGGATATTTTTATGATTTCACAACTTTTGAATTGCCTATGAATATCATGAACTCTCAGTAATTATAGGCTCATCTTCTCGTCTTTTCTTTAAAATGTCCCTTCAATCTGGCTGACCACAAGTTGCGATCTCTGAAAATTTTTATGTGTTCAAGTTTAAAATTAATAACAAGATCTTGTACGATAACAACTGATTCATACTCTGTCCAATTGTTTATAGCGTCGAATTCAAATTAGAGTGCACACTGTATTTTTGTATGTGTGTCTGGGCAGATGAATATGACTCCTGCACTCGAGCCCGAGGAGTTTCGATGCTCCATCTGCAAATATATCCCATGTGAAGTCGGCCAATACCTATGCTTTGATCAAGGGCCGAGGCTTGAACTCGATGTCAAATTCACCAAGTTCAATTGCCCACTTCAATAGCCTACCAGACATGTTGGGCTTCTGGAGTATATGCTTGAGTGGTTGATTTTTTAGCATGACAATTGGATGAGATTGGATGTATTGTAGCAATTTATGTGCCACCACCACTAGGGCAAGAGCTAGTTGCCCAGCCAATGTATACCTGGTCTCCGTATCAAGTAATACCTTGCTCTCATAGTAAATTGGTTGTTGAGTTTTGTTGACCTCTTATATCAATACGCCACTTACTGCATTTTGAGAAACTGCCAAGTACAAAAATAGAGTATCTCCAGACTATAGCCTTGTGAGAACTAGTGGGGTTGCCAATGTTTGATTGAGCTCTTGGAATGTCTTCTCACAATCTTCATTCCATTCGAAGTTTTGATTTCCCTTGATAGATTTGAAAAAAGGGAAGCATCTATCCACTGACGTATGAACTTAGGAATTCCCTTTTTATTAGAGCCTCAATCTCATGTTGTAAGGCTTTGCAGTTCTCCATTATGTGCCCATGATCTCGATGATAATCACAATACTTGATCATATCTCGAGTATTAGGAGGGGATTGCATCCTTGAAAGCCAAATAAGCTCCTTCATATCGTTGATATATATCAGAAAGTTAGACCTGGAATTGTTCGGCCAGGTGAACAACGTCGATTGCGTCTCTTGTCTCTGCTTACTCCTGTGAGCTTCCAAAAGAGGATGGGAATTGTGTTGTCTTTTGTGTTCGAGTTTTTCAGCGATTGGATGAGGAGTTTTCCTCGAGTTCAATAACTCCGAAATATTAATATATTTTTCTTCTCAAGTAAGGAGCTCGATCACCGACTTAGGCGGGATTTTTTACAGAGACGCCTTGAAGGCCTCGTATCTTATGGCATATGTGAGGGAGGAAATGGTTGTTGTTATGTGTAGGTTAGGTATATGAAGTCTTTCCTTGTTAAATCTCGTCATGAAGTTACGTAGGGTTTCGTTTGGTCCTGGGCGAAGCTGCATGACGAAATCGACTGTTTTCTTGATGCGTTACCTACTGGCAAAGAAGGCAGAAAACTTGTCGGAGAATGAAACAATGGAATTGAGCTCTAGGGTAGAGAACTATCCCTGGCAGCATTTGTCAAACTTTGTGGAAAAGCTTTACACATCATAGGATCTGGTGCCACCTATAGATTCATTACGTCTGTATATATATTGAGGTGATTGGTGGGGTCAGTGGTTCCGTCGTACTCCTTCATGCAGGGTGTTCTGTTGTAGTCTAGCAGTGATAACATCATGTATGATCCGGGGGAGTTCGCTTAAGTCCATAGTAACAAAACTCGAGGTCCAGGCAACTGGAGGTACGCCTGACGCCCCGGATCCACCATCGTCGTTAGCATCGTGGGTATCCCGAGCTCCAGCGTTGGCCATGAATCCCCCTATTTATCCTGCTGTCGGTGTTGGTGCCACGCCTGCTCCTACGCTGGATGAGGATTCCTCTGGCTTAATAATTGAGTTAGCATTATAACATGTTGACGGAGTTCTTCGAAAGCTCTTCTTGTGACCACTTGTGGTTGGGGGGTTGGTATTGCTGTTGATTCTCCTTGATGAGCTGGGGACTTCGTAGTAGGGAGAGGGTCTGGTGTGGATAAGCTTGTTGGAGGAAGACCAGAACGTGTGTTGACCATGACTTTTGGTAGCGACTCCCACAAACAACGCCAATGATTCTACCAAAAATTGTACATGTTGATTTCCTAGCTTGACTATTGAGAACGAGCGCGAACGTGATCTTCTGATACCTAAAACAAAGGCATCAAGATGTGTCGTCACTGCCCCTACGATGCTTAAGTCAGAAAGAAAATTCGTGAAAAATGTATACTGAAAATTATGTAAAAACGTACATAAATAATGAATTGGAATGCTGTATTTATAGAAGTAGTACATTTCTTGTAGGATTATGTTGTTAAAATTCCTAGGAGTTCTAACATGCTTAGAAGTTTGAACAAGATTCGTATTGTATCATCAATGCGTTTGTATGAAAATAAGATTTCGGAGATAGAATCCTTCTAGAAAGATGTAGTATATTTATAATTTATAACATGTTGACGGAGTTCTTCGAAAGCTCTTCTTGTGACCACTTGTGGTTGGGGGGTTGGTATTGCTGTTGATTCTCCTTGATGAGCTAGGGACTTCGTAGTAGGGAGAGGGTCTGGTGTGGATAAGCTTGTTGGAGGAAGACCAGAACGTGTGTTGACCATGACTTTTGGTAGCGATTCCCACAAACAACGCCAATGATTCTACCAAAAATCGTACATGTTGATTTCCTAGCTTGACTATTCAGAACGAGCGCGAACGTGACCTTCTGATACCTAAAACAAAGGCATCAAGATGTGTCGTCACTGCCCCTAATGCTTAAGTCAGAAAGAAAATTCGTGAAAAATGTATGCTGAAAATTATGTAAAAACGTACATAAATAATGAATTGGAATACTGTATTTATAGAAGTAGTACATTTCTTGTAGGATTATGTTGTTAAAATTCCTAGGAGTTCTAACATGCTTAGAAGTTTGAACAAGAATGGTATTGTACCATCAATGCGTTTGTATAAAAATAAGATTTCGGAGATAGAATCCTTTTAGAAAGATGTAGTATATTTATAACAGGACTCAAACACCATCAAATTGAATAAACCTTATCATATAGAAGAGTCATGCTAAGTCGGAGTTTGCTTGGTTCAAGATTAAGACATGACCGCGAGGATGTCCCAAGCTAACGGGAATATTGTTCCCGAGGAGATATCCCAACGAGATCGATGTGACTCGGACGTTCTTTTCATGTGTCCAAGGATACAAGTGCCCAAGGATGTGAGTGCAAAAGTGGGATGGGCAGTATTGCTCCTCAGGATAACATGGTCGGGGTCATGCCTATAATGGAATCATCACCACCGAACTCGTTATAGATTAGAAACTAAACATCGGGTAGATGAAACACTAACCAACATCAAGCAGATTGTCGCAAGAACTAGAGAAAAACTATGATATGAAAAATGTAAGCGGTTATAGGCAAATGCACCAAATTACGTAAAGAGAATATTGAAATTCGAATAGAACCAACGGTACAAAAAAATCCAGTATCTCAATTCTGACCCCAAAAAACAAAACAGATTCCAAATTCGCAGTTGCTAAAATTTTACTATTTCTTCTCTTCCTTTTCAGCTTCAGCAGCCCTCTTGGCTCTTACTCCAACATGGCGCTTGTTAGTTCGTTCCAAACGCAGCTTGTCATATGCCCTGAATGACTTCATTTCTTCTGTGACATTAACGAGCTCCACAGTAGGCTTCTCCCGTACAATTGGCATGTAAGAACCTTGGACTTGAGTAGCTGTTGCCAACTCCTCTGGAGTAGAATCACCAGCCTGCAAGAGAGCCAGCAATCGTCAAAAAAGAAACAAAGAATGTACAGCAATTTTCCACTGCTGAAAATCAACATTACCTTGGATTTACGAGCACGTCTTGGGAAAACGACTAATTTGGCCTTGTAAGTCTTTAGTCTATTAACATTAGTCTGAAAACCCTCAAGGGAAGAGTTCCTACGACGATGATCAACTGCAACGCCAATAGTTGGGGCAAATTTCTTTGGAATGCCAGCAGCCTGATTGATACAGACCCAATAGTTATTTATTCACATCAAAGGTGAAGTTTGAGCACATAAAGGACGACCTCAAATAACGATACTATTTTAGAGCCAGGTATCAACTCTGATATAATTCCATCAAGCTAGTTCCCAGGAACCGGAACAGCAAATTGTGAAGTATCAATCAAATAACTATGTCAGTAAAAACAATTAAATGTACAGTCCGAATAGTAGAATACTAGATAGAATGAGCATTGTGACAGTGCATATTGGACATAGACTTTGAACTATCATATGCACATAAAATTCTTCCCAAAAACCAAGGAGACAGAAAAGCTGAGAACGAATTACCTTGAGCTCCTCTAGCGAAAATCCCCTACCAGCTCTGACTTTCATGTTGTACTTCAGAGTCTGCCCATGGACAATGGGACGAAGGGGTCCAGCAGTAGGCCGGGGGAAAATCTTCACAGCTTTCTTCTGCCTTGCTGGAAATGAGATATATCAAACACAAGTCAACATATCGATAAAATATTTGGAACAGATGACAAGAAAAGAATAAAAAGTATACAAGTTGTGCCACATCTCAAGTTATGAAATTGGATGTTTACCAATTCTTCTCCTGGTCTTGCGAGCAGGCT
Organism: Fraxinus greggii; assembly: GCA_903798315.1. Taxonomy (NCBI): domain Eukaryota; kingdom Viridiplantae; phylum Streptophyta; class Magnoliopsida; order Lamiales; family Oleaceae; genus Fraxinus; species Fraxinus greggii. Next base: position 3,666 of record CAIGRK010021034.1, on the reverse strand, counting down.
GGTTGAACCATGTCTTAACATAGTTCTGCCAGTGCTTCCTGAAGTGCCCATTTGGGATAACATTGTTGTGCTTAACCATGACTTACCTACACTACAAACAAGAGGTAAGTGCCTATCAAAGACAGCTCAAATGATAAACAAACATTGAACAACTTTTAATGAAAATATGAGCAACAGATAAAATTAACCACACAACCAAACAAGTTTACAAATAAAAATTTAGAAGTTTTACTCCGCAATGCAAATCAGTAACAACATCCATCTATAGCTCTGTTTGTTGCACGGACATTCAACTTAAGTAGCGTGTCCGTGTTTGACACTTAAAAATATATAATATTTTTAAATCAAAGTTATTAGTAAATAACAAATATGCATTTATATTTGAAATGTTTCAACAAGAAAAATTAATAACAAGTACAAAACTAACTTTATACTGTATAAATGAAGAATTTTAAAAAATTTAATCAACGTGTTAGCGATTAGATAGCTGCGCCTTCAACATAAATTTCTTAACATGAATACCCAGTTTAAATCTAGAACCAATCAAATGATCTTAAACCACCCAAGAATCATTATTAGAACCCAACATCAACATATCAATACAAATTTTAAAATTTGTAATTATATCACCACAATTAAAAAACAAGTCAATCGACAATCAGTTCAGCAACAGGTATACAGAACACACAAGCAACATATGCAATGCTAACTACAGCTACATAAGAAACAGATTGAATAAATTCAATATACTAACCACATGTTAAAACGATATAGCTTAATAAAGACGAGCTAATACATCATTAATCAAGGAGAAAATCATATATCTATAGATACAGAACAAACACATTTCAATTCCTAAACAAGCCTAGTTAAAAATCAAAGGCATTCACATTTCCTCCCTAAAAGAAAAGAAAAGGAATGACATAACCTTCTCATTAAGAAAAAACTTAAGCTCGTTGTACATATAACACGTCAAGCATAAGAAATTATTCGAATGAACAATTCAAATGAATACAGAAGATGGATTACATGGCCGGAGAAGAAATACAGAGATCTCAGTGATAAGACTTACAGCGGCGATGACGTTGAGCAGAAAAAAAAAATGAAGGGAGCCCTTTTGGCACTGAAGCTAAATTCCGAAAGGGAAAATAGCCTTCTTATAATTTGAAAAAACCCTAATTTACTGGACGGGTTTTCTGGTTAGCTGACGCAAAATTTGAGTGGCCTTGTGAAGCCCAATGGGTACTTCACAGGCAAGATTGGGCCTATTTCAATTTGATTTATTGAAAGATAAATGAAAGATTTCATAACTAAGATGTTTAGTTTTACCAATTTTAAATTTCAGAGATTATGTTTAAAATGTCAAATTTTAGACTTTTTAAATTTTATTTATAAATTAATTAATTGAACATATATTTTATTAATTAAATATATTAACGTCACAATTGCATATAATTTGGTCACAAATTCCATATAATTGGTCACAAATAACAATTTTCATATGTCACAAATTATTTTACGGTCACAATTCAAAAATTTTATAGGTTACAATTTGTTCATCAGTCACAAATAAAAAATTTATACATCACAATTTATTCATCGGTCACGAATCTATCACAATTTATTCATCGATTGCCACCGGTAGCACCTCCACCTGCACAACAAACAAAAACCACCCAAAACCCAGAGATTGTTGCACATCAAATAACCACTACCCATAGATCAGAATATCTACGCCACCACCTGCACTATCACCAATATCACCATTTACAAACCTCCAAAAAAAACTACTAAAAACTTCGACCAGCAAGATCGACTCGAAAACCCCCCAAAAACCATCATATGTTGTCCTGCCTTCCGCCGCCAGATCGAGTAGCTCATGTAGCAGGGAAGAAGGGACTCCAAAACAATAGGTCTGAGTACATGCCTATGCCGAGTAGATCGCCTCGAGCTGAGGACAATGTGAAAGGCACTTTGCAGCGATACTGAGCATCGCTGTGAAGCACCTCAAAATGCTGCTCGGGCTGCAAAGGGTGTTTGTCGCTCTCTCCAGCAAAGCGACTTTGCGCTCGACTTCGTCGGAGAGAGCGGCACCGCTTGGTGGTGGTTTGGCAACCGGAGAGGGAAGACGGAGGATAGGATGGAAAAATAAGAGAGAGAAAAAGGATGGAAATGATTTAGGGTTGGGGTGGTTTTTAGATTTATTTTATTTTATAATATTATTATTAATACTAAAGAATATAAATATTAATTATAATATGAATTTTGAATAAAAAACTTGTAAATCTTATTTTTGAAATGTGAAGTTGAAATGTTTTAGTAGATGTAATTTCCTCAAGTATAAATTACACAAACACGTGGTTTTTAACTTGGGAAGAATTCACAATCACCAAATCAATTTTCAGACCTTAAGTTTAAAAATTGCAAAAATCAGGTATTCATTAATTAAATATATTAAAATCACAATTATATAATTCATGGTCACATATACATACTTATGGGTTACAACTTATTTATTGGTCACATTTTATCAAATTAATTGGTCACAAATTATTTTTCGAACACAAATCAGAAAATTTATAGGTCATAAATTATTTTAAAATCACATGTTAAAATTTTTATAGGTCACAAATAAAAAAATTAATAGGTCACATGTCAAAACTCACAAATATTATGAGTTACAATTTATTAGTCAGTCACAAATTATTAATTTATCGATCACAAATTAATAATTTTTAGGTCACGTGTAATTTCATGGTCACAAATTATCTTTTCATTGGTTATACATTGTTTGTTGGTCACAAATTAATCAATTTAGTGGTCACAGTCGACCAAATAACTGACCACCACCAACACTTGTGACCTTCGGCAGCACCGTCGCCTCCGACGTGCCAGAACCACCAACACACCACCACTGTCGCCAAACCACCATCGCCGAACCACCACCACCTCATGACAACTAGGAACACCGTAATCTCCATCTCTTCACCACCACCAACACTTGCGATCTTCGGCAGCATTACCGTCTCTAGCGCGCCAGAACCACCACCACTACAGCCAAACCACCGTCTCCAGAACCACCACCACCTCACGACAACCAGTAGGAACACCGTACTCTCCATCTCTTCACCACCACCACCACCACCTCCTCACCACCACATCCACCAACAAACCATCAATTTCACTATAAAACCACCACCACACAAAGCACCACTCCATCCCAATCGCCGATTCACCACCACAAGCCACCGCCACAAAACACCATCAGATCTGCCACCACAAACCCCGCCACCACACAAAAAACCATCGGTGCAGCAATGTAACGTCGCAGTGCTTCGGCTGCGAAGAGTCGTTGGGTAGATTTGCGTCGCAACTCGCGACAATGCGCACCTTCTGGGGTGAAATTGATTGAGGGTGGTTATCGGGTGGGGCAACGATGGCGAATGGCGACGACAGAGTTGAGGAGTGATTGAAGCTTCGTCGCGTCGGGCACAGTTTCACCGTCGCGATTGAAGCTCCTGCCCGGCGATATGGATTGACGGTGGTGATGGGACTGGGTAATGACGGCGGGCGATGGCAACGAAAAGGTGAGGAGTTTGTGGTCAAAAGAGGTGGCAGTGACGGGAAGGTGAGAAAGAATGGGGGAGGCGATTGGGTGGGTTTAGA
>CAIGRK010020967.1:0-12011 GCA_903798315.1 Fraxinus greggii | reverse complement strand
TAGTTTAGCTAATCAATCATCATTGCCCATGTACTTGCAAAAAATTACCCTTTATCAATATTCAGTAAAGATAAACAAGTCTTAAACTTACCAACAGGCAAAACTTTAGTCCCCATACCAGAGGGGTTTTTGTTTGTATGAATTTCAATCAAGTTAACTTCACCTGCAGCTATCTTTTTCTCTAATAAAATGATACTTCACCTGAATATGTTTGGACCTTTCATGATAGACAGGATTTTTACTAAGTAAAAGAGCACTCGACTATAAGTAAATATTGTAGGAGTATCATGCAGAAAGTTTAGTTCATTTAAAATCCCTTTTAATGAGATCCACTCTTTAACAGACTCAGTCATAGAAACATATTCAATTTTAGTACTAGATAGAGTTGCTATAGGCTGCAGTTGCGATTTCCAAGTTATGCAATTATCATCAAGTGTAAAAAAATAGGATGTAATAGATTATCTATGGTCTTTGTCACCTGCAAAATCTGCATCTACATATCCTTTAAGTGTCAAGTAATTTGATCCCTTTTTATACACCAAACCAAGATTTAATGTCCCATTAATATATCTTTGCAGCCACTTCAAACCTGGCCAATGTGGATTACTAGGATTGGACATAAATCTACTAAGAAAGCTGATCGCATAAGCTAAGTCTGGTCTTGTAGTAATCATGGAAGACATAATAGATCATATGGCATTAGTATAAGGGATGTTTTCCATTTTTTTCATTTCTTCTTTAGTTTTAGGAGAATGTTCAGTGGACGGATTCATATGAGCAGCAAGAGGAACATTAACAGGTTTAGAATCTTTCATGCCAAATTTAGTTACTACCTTATTCAAGTAGGATTCTTGAGTGAGAGTCAACTTGCCCTCAGACCTATCCCTCTTAATAATCAACCCTAAAATCTTTTTGGCATTTCCTAAATCCTTCATATCAAATTCTGATTTTAAAAGATTTTTCAGTTTTATGATTTCAGTCTTGCTTGGGCTAGCAATAAGCATATCATCGACATATAACAATAAGTACACATTAAGACCACTTTCAACATTGTTATAATACAAGCAAGCATCATAAGCACTTCTTTTAAAACCAATTTTGATAACATATGAATCAAACCGTTTGTACCACTGTCTAGGACTTTGTTTAAGTCTATACAAAGATTTTTACAATTTACACACATAATCAGTTTTTTCTTTCACCTCAAATCTTCAGCCATGTAAATCTCTTCTTCCAATTCACCATGTAGAAAGGTCATCTTAACATCTAATTGTTCAAGTTTTCAATTAAAATGAGTAACCAGAGCAAGAATCAGCCTAATGGTCTTATATTTTATCATAGGGGTAAAAATCTCACTGTAATCTATTCCCTCTCTTTGGGTAAAACCCTTTACAACCAATCCGGCCTTGTACCTTAAAGGATCAGTCAAGTTATTGCTCTCTTTTAATTTGTAAATCCATTTACATTGGACAATCCCATGATTCTTAGGTTTCTCAACCAGTTTCCAAGTCTTATTCTCAAATAAAGACTGCATTTCTTCTTTCATTACTTTCCCAGTTTCTTGATTTTAGTCCCCTCACCGATTCTTCATAAGAAGTCTGATCCATGGCCTCACCAGAAACCAAGGCAAAATCAGTAAGGTTCTGGGATTCATATCTAAGGTGAGGCTTTACCTGCCTTCTTTCCCTATCTCTAACAAGTTGGTAGTCTTGTATAGAAGTATCCAAAGTGGGTTCAACCTGATCTTGAAGTTCAGGTTCAAGCTGAGATTGAAATTCTCCAACTTCACCTTCATCAGATTGCTGTTCATTTTCAGTAGGTGTGGTATTATTGGTTTCAATGTTTTCAGATTGAGAGATTCCCAATTTTGTCAGCTTCACCTCATTATGAACCTTATTATTTCCAGATTCATCTAAAGCATTAGACTTAGGTTTTAAGCAAGGCATTTCAGATTCATTAAATTTAACATTTCTACTGTTGATGATTTTAATACCTTGGACCCCTAAAACCCACAATCTATAACCCTTAACACCTTCAGGATATCCTAGCATGGCACATTTGATGGCCCTAGGATCTAGTTTCCCTTCAGTTTGATGTGCATAAGTAGCACATCCAAATTACCTGATAAAGGACATATCTGGAGGTTTTCCAGTCCATAATTCCTGGGGAGTTTTAAAGCCAACAGAACTTGAAGGGGATCTGTTGATAAGATAAGCAACTGTACTTAGTGCTTCAGCCCATAAACTTTTTGCAAGTCCTGAATTGATTAGCATACATCTTACCTTATTCATTAAAGTTCTATTCATTCTTTCAGCTATCTCATTTTGTTGGGGTGTATGTTTAACAATTCTATGTCTCACAATTCCTTTTTGTTTACAGAAATTATCAAATTCAGAATTAGAGAACTCAAGACCATTGTCGGTTCTCAAACCCTGAAGGCTCAGTCTGATCCCTGGCCTCACCAGGAACCAAGGCAAGATCAGTAAGGTTTTGGGATTCATATCTATGGTTAGACTTTACTTGCCTTCTTTTCCTATCTCTAACAAGTTGGTAGTCTTGTATAGAAGTATCTAAAGTGGGTTCAACCTAATCTTGAAGTTCAGGTTCAAGCCGAGGTTGAAATTCTCCAACTTCACCTTCATCAGATTGCTGTTCATTTTCAGTAGGTGTGGGGTTATTGGTTTCATTGTTTTCAGATTGAGAGATTCCCAATTTTGTCAGCTTCACCTCATTATGAACCTTATTATTTCCAGAGTCATCGAATTTAACATTTCTGCTGTTGATGATTTTAGTACCTTGGACCCCTAATACCCACAGTCTATAACCCTTAACACCTTCAGGATATCCTAGCATTGCACATTTGATGACCCTAGGATCTAGTTTCCCTTTAGTATGATGTGCATAAGCAACACATCCAAATACCCTGATAAAGGACAGATCTGGGGGTTTTCCAGTCCATAATTCCTGGGGAGTTTTAAAGCCAACAGAACTTGAAGGGGATCTGTTGATAAGATAAGCAATTGTTCTTAGTGCTTCAGCCCAGAAACCTTTTGCAAGTCCTAAATGGATTAGCATACATCTTACCTTATTCATTAAAGTTCTGCTCATTCTTTCAGCTATCCCATTTTGTTGGGGTGTATATTTAACAGTCTTATGTCTCATAATTCCTTTTTGTTCACAAAAATTATCAAATTCAGAATTGCAGAACTCAAGACCATTGTCAGTTCTCAAAGTTTTCAGCCTACTGTCTAATTGATTTTCAACCATCTTTAACCATAGCCTGAACTTTTGAAAAGTCTATGATTTATTCTTTAAAGGGAACACCCAAACCTTTCTAGAATACTCATCAACAATAAATAAAAAAAAACTGTTGCCACCAAAGGTAGGATGACTTTCTAGTCCCCATAAATCAGCATGGACGTATTCTAAAGGTCTCTTGGTATTATGTGTTCCAGCCTCAAAACTCACTCTATGATACTTGCCTAGAACACATGTTTCACAGAAATCCAAGGTCTCAGTTAAATCTTTCCCAAGTAACTTTTGGTCACTTAAATATTTTAGCCCTTTATTCCCTATATGTCCCATCATTTTATGCCACATTTCAGTTTTATTTTCAATAACAGTGAAAAGATTAGAATCAGGGCTTGTGATTGTATTACCATCAAGATAATACAATCCATTCTTTTTAGGTCCCTTCATAACAATCAGGGAACCTTTCATAATATTCAACACCTTGTTGTTAGATTTGAAGGTATGCCCCTCATCTTCAAGAATACCTAAAGAAATAAGGTTTCTTTTCAGATTAGGAACATATCATAATTGGCCTGATAGTACCACCATACATTTTTTTTATGGCAATATTACCAATTCCAACAACATATTGTGAGTTATTGTCCCCCATGTAAACCTTCCTAGGTTCTATTTCTTTATAATTATAAAACCAAGATTTAATAGGACACATATAAAAGGTACATCCTGAGTCTAAGATCCATTTCTTATTAATCTCCTCATTGGTAACAGTCATGATAAGCAGGCTGTCAATCTCAGATTTAGTGATGTTGTTATTTAACTCTCCATTATTTTGATCCTTTTGTTTTCTTTTCAGCTCAAACCAATCTCTATTGAAGTGTCCCAATTTTCCACAATTGTAACACTTATTACTTTTATCTCTAGATTTAGATCTTCCTTTGGATTTACTTTTTCCTTTCTTGAAATGAAAATTATTTTCTCTCTTTTCAATTTCTCCTCTAACAAACATATTTTCTTCTCTATGATTACTCTTGTTTTCCTTTATGTGTTCTAACTCTCTAGATCTTAAGGCATCAGTGACAATGTCTTGTGTTAATTTATCTCTAGAATATTTTATAACATTCTTTATGTCTTTGTAAGAGTCAGGTAAGGAATTCAATAAAATCATCATCAGCAAACTTCATCTCATTATGAGCAAGACTTTTAAATATTATGCTAAAGTCACTTAAATTTACTTCCAAATCTTTCCCAGGGTCCATTCTGAAACTAAATAGTTTTTCCAGAAGGTAAATTCTATTTGGCAGAGTCTTGGTTAATAACATATTATCAAGGGCAGTCCATAAGTCTCTAGCAGTTTCAGCTCCCTCAACTTGCCTCTTAATATTATCAGACAAATGCAATATTATAGAACTGTAAGCAATTTCATTCATGTCAGCAATTTCCTTTGGTTTAGCTTTAAGTTTATCAAAAAAAGTAGCTGGATCATCAAGGGCCTTTGTTACCCTTTGTTGAACCAAAATGACTCTCATTTTCTATTTCCACATTGAGTAATCCCATTTCCATCGAGTTTTGACAATTCGACCCTCAAACTCATAACAGTTCTGTAAAAGGGTGGCTTGTAATTGTGGACATAGTATGATCTTGAATTCAAGATCAACTAATAAACAGAAAATGTTTTGAAAAAACTTTTTGAAGAATTTAAAGCAAACAAATTCAATGCGCCAAAATTAAGAACAAGAAACAATAGTACTTGATGCAGATCAAACGAAATTTTTAGGCAGATAATTAGATTAATATCAATAAACAGAACAACTAATACTGAATATCTCTAAACATGTTCACATGCAATTTTAATCACTGAGTTCAAACAGTGATTTAATACATGCATATATCAACCATCAAGAATTGCAAGAAATTACTATACATGCTGCATTGAAACTTTCTCACCAGAAAACTGTTTTAAAAAAATAGTAATAGTACGACATTTTGTACTGCCTGAAGCCAACCAGGACTCTCCTTCAATCACCAGAATTATTACCCAGTATTCAACGTTAGGCCAACTCTCCTTCCACACCAAGAAACAAATTAGTACGTTTAGGTGATAATAAAACAAATTTCTAATAGCTTTTACTTCAAAAGAAAATTTTCTTTTCAACAGAAACTTGCACCCTAAGAACCCGAAGGCTCTGATACCAGTTGTTGGGTATTTAGGCCCCAAAAAATGATAAAATTGATGATATTAAACATAAGCACCAGTGCAAAAAAGTAAAGAACACGATCGAAATGTTCACCCAGTTCAGCTTATGCCTAATTTGGGGGGTTCAGGATTAGCCCAAACCACTAGCACGCAAAGGCCTTCCAAAGGGGAATTACAGAGATACATGAGACTCAATCAGACACGATTTTATCATCGATCTACCAAGAGATCTCATAAATCGAAAAACCTAGCCAACACAGTCATAAACCACACAAACCACTATAGAACCCAGATCAACCAATATCTCAAGCCTAATCTACTGTAGCAACAAAAATCTCACAGGATTCCAAAACAGAATAATGACTAGAACCTCTAAGTGTTACAGATCGAAACCAAGAAGAAAATAGAAGAACTTAGAGATAGAAAAAGAGACGCTCCAGGGAGAAAGCAGAATACCCCATTCAATGCTCTAAAGAGACCCAATCCAAGAGTCATAATAATTATGACTTAATCTCCGCCATTAATCAGATCCAACGATCCATAACTCATTCAAAGAAGTACAATCCTTGTTCAAGGGGCTCAACCAATCTGGAGTTGCCATGTGACCTTCCAACCAAGAAAGGTTTTAAAAGAGTTGCTAATTTGTCGAAAACACGTTTTCTCAGCATAAACAAATCAGAACGTACAAACGTATCAAAGAAATGATATAAACTCGAATTCTATATTGTAACATCAATTTTGCAAAACAACAGAAATAAGTTTGAACATAAATACATAATGTTGCAGCTAATGTAAGTAACAATTTGCTAACATGAATTGTATTGATTAAAAGAATGTTGCAACACAAATTACGATGTTGTAATATGTTAACATGGTACCTGTTAACAGAAAATTGCAACATAAGAAGAAATCACTATTATTTTTTTAAAAATTTGACATTCTTCTTCTACATTTTCTTAAATTTCTTAAACTAGGATGTGAGAAAAAAAATTAATTTTAACTTGTATGGTTAACAACAAAATGAATTGTGTGTGTATAGAGAGGAGGAGGTTGACAACCATAAGTTTTTTAAAAGAAATTTTTTAACTGTAGGTCATAGTGGAGAGTGCAAATGAAACGTTTTGTAACTTCTATTCTGCAGTGCAATAATTAAATATAATCATATATGGTCTAAAATCTTTAAAACTCTTGAAATATAAAATCTTAAAAAATATATAAATGTCTCTGAAATTTCCCGAACTGAACCAAATATGTTCATACACTAGGTTTCAACCTCAAAAACATTGTTCATGTTAGGCAAAGCTTATAATTGCTTACGAGCTTGTCAAACTCTATTCTCCTTCCCCAAATATTGTAGGACTCAAAATTTTTATCTACTTTTACATATTTATTTTATACATATTTCATCACACCTAATAAAAGCTTTGTTAATCATAGTAATAGTGCATGTGCCATAGCTTTCTCAAAATTACAATATGATCAAACATCATTTTTATTCATACATTTGGTTTATCCAATTTTATTCATACATTCAATAAGAGTTACGGCTTATAATTTACAAAAAGATTTACCAAATATAATCATAATAAAATATTTTAAAAACCAATCAAATCACAGGTTTCAGAGTCAATGTTGGCTTACTAAATACCAACTCGAAGACATTCACGACATTCAAAACATCTAACTTCCACCGGCCAGCTGATGGAAATGGACTTACTAGTTAATAGCAAAAATATTGGCACTACATCTGCATGCTCAATAAATTATAGACCACTTCAAATTTTCATTTTCAACCATTAATAACTAATAAGCATAAGCATCTTGCCAATAATCTCAAGATTAGGATAATATGCAGTCAAATTACTTGTATGCATAAGATAGACAATGGCGTCAAAAGAAATTCCAAAAGCTGCATGAATATGTGTGAGAAAAGAGAGATTCATGTATATTTATTGGGATCTGAGAAGAAAAAGAGAGGTGGCAGTAATGATGGGGCATATATATAAATATAAGGGTGTCATCGTTTTGCATGCAAAATGTAAAATGGAGAAAGAAAGGAAAAGAAGTTAGAAAAGAACATACTTTCTTTCGCATTCTCCCTTTTTCTTTTTTCTGATTTTCTTTCACTTTTCTGCTTTTTTGCTCACCACCTTTAATCCTCCATTACTCACTCACTATTCTCTTAGATTTCAGCAGCAAAAGATGGTCTCCCACTTCTTTTTATATATTTTTCTCTCTCACTTTTGTTCGAGATGTAACTCGACTATTTAACTGTCTTAACCTTTTAAAAATTTCGGCGTGGCATGAAAATAAATGAAGTTTTTGAACAAGGCTTTTACGTTTTTTAAGAAATGTAGAGATACCTTCTTTAGTTTTAGAAATTAAACAGATATTCTTGAAGTTGCATGAAAATAAATGAAGGTTATGAACGGGATTTTGACGTTGTTTAACAAATATTGAGACACCTTTATTTAAGAAATTACGTATACATTATTGTTTATTGATTTATGTTTTTACTCTACAAAGGGTAAAATAAGAAGTTTCTAAAGTATCCCTTATCGACTTAGCTCTATTAAAAGAAGGCTTCCCGCTTCTTTTTATGTTTTTTCTCTCATTTTTATTCAAGATGTAACATTTTCCTTTTAACCGTCTTAACTTTTGAACAATTTCGACGTGGTTTGAAAATAATCAAAGGTTTTGAATGGAGATCATGTACATTGAGAGTTCATTTTACTTATGACAAATATAGATACCGCAAAGAAAAAGAAATGTTTAAGACTTTAAGGGCATGTTTGACATGGCATTATAAAGTCAAAAGTTACTTTTAAAATTAAGAAGTTGTTTTGTAACATGTTTGAATTATTTTTTTGAAGTGTTTTGTCTAGATAGATAGAATAGCTCATAGAGGAAGATGATCTAAAGTAGTTTTCTTGGGAAACTCTTTTACAAAAAGTAGAAGGGCCCTAAAACATCCCTTATTGACTTATTTCTATTGTATAGCTTATATTTTTATTTTTCTACACTCTCAATTTTTAATTTAATCTTTTTGAATCTTTGTCAACTAATTGCTTTTACCATAAAATTTAGTAACATAGGTTTAAACGGCTCTATTAAATGCAGATGTGTAACATATAAATGTGAAATTTATTTCCCAATATAAAAATTTTACGAAACTTTTTTGTTTCAAAACGTAGGGAAATTTTATTATTCTTATTTAAGGAAATTCTATCGGGTTTAAAAGATTTATAGAAGTACAATTTTTTAAGAAATTATTTATTAAAAATACTAGAATTGTTTTATCATGTTTAAAAGGTTTTATATTCTAATCTAACACAAAGAAATTTCCAATTATATATAAGAAAATGTTAATCATTCACAAAAGGTAAATGTAAGTGGCGAAAATTTGGGTTCAAGATAAGTAAAGATTGTAATACCCAATTTCATTCAAAAAAATAAAAAAATTAATAAAAAAATATTAAAAAATTCAGAGCTAAAAAGCCTTTAAATGGAACTAAATTGACAAAGTATATTATAGGCACTCCACAATTTCTTTTCTTAAAAAACTTTAAAATGTGAAAATGTTTTTGAAAACAAACTTTAGAGGGTTATTGTAATTTTTAAAACTGAAAAAAGTATTTATGTATTTATCATATATTCCATTGAAAATCTTTGTAATTTACTCAAATTATAATTACAGGTAATTGTTTAAACTTTTAAGCAGAATTATCATTTCAATATCATTCCTCTTTTTCTTCTCCTTTACTGCCCATTAATAATCTCATGTTTAGCCCAGCATGGCCCACCAACATAGTAAACATAAACGGGTGAATGTTAAGGATAAAAGAGTTCTTCTATATGTACAGAGTATGGGTTCACAGAACCTCCACCGACAATTCACGTGGGGTGGGTGGATAATTTTTTTATTGAGGTGGATTTGGCGTGGGACCCACCTCATGTGAGTGTCGGTAGAGGTGAACCCCCACCCTTTACATGCAAAAAAACTCAAGATAAAATTTAATAGAGTAATGATATGGCTATCGGTAGTCACCTTATATAATATAACAGTTTGTTATTTGATATATGAATATGATTTTTTTTATTATCCAATGTATCAAATAACAAACAGTCACTACATAAGGCAACTATGATACTTTTCAGTATGAATAGCATTATTCAATTTCATATCGTTTAAGTGTAAAAATATAATCAATATATAAGAATTTGAATTATGACTCTTATGATCATAAGCTTAAATTTTTTTTAAAATTAAATCCCGACTCTCAATTTGGTATCAAATAAATTCCATTAAATCAGGAAACAATTCATTTTGTCCAAAGCTCAAATGAGCATTCAGACTCAAAAATTGATGTGCTCAAACAACTTATCATCTTGTATGAACATGTTAAAGATAAATTCCCAACTTGATTAAGTAAGTATAAAAATACTAACAAAAACATAAGGATTTAGTCTAATCTTCTTGACAATATTAATAATTAAAGGTGGAACCTCAAGTGTCAATAATCTACCCAGTTCTTTTCGTTATTTTATTTCTTAGAAAAGTTAATTTAAAAACATAACAATTACAAAAAAAAGTTGAAGATCGTCAAGCCTAACATGGCCTCAAGACTAGCACATTCATGTGGATGTCAACCCTCTACAAGGTCACACACCTAGACGGAAACTAAGCTCCACTCATGACCTATGTAACAAGCTACACCAAATAAAGAAGTGTGGAACAATTAGTTTATAATAAATACTGTCGTATTAAAAAAAAAAACTGTGCACATGGTTGAATGGTAAAAAATTTCTTTACCAAGGAAAAGATGTGGGTTCAATTACATATTAAGTTGATATTACAAATTATTTATTACATATTCATATAGACCGATGTTAAAAACTAGTAGTTGTTTGGACTAATTTGGAAAGCGGATTGAGGGCTCCTTGAATGAATGGTGGAGTTTAGATCCCGAAGGCCGAGGAATGGAATGAGAATGTATTGTGAGAGTACGTAATAAAGTTGTGATAGGAAAAGAAAGTAAATGTAAAGCAAAAGTTGATTGCAGGCAGAGAATACAGACACATAAAATGATAAGATATATGTTAATGTATTAAACTGTTGGGGATTGGGTGGGATGGGGGTATCATGGATTCACATTTATTGCATAAAGTTGCACGCTTTGTTTGTTTAATTCCAAGAACCAGTCTATGGAGATTTTTGACATATTCCTTTATTCTTTTTTGTGTATTATTGTGTCAGCTTGTTCAATTGACTGCCCAATAGAGTTATGAATCCATTAGAGAATGTGGGGCTTTTATGCTTTAAACTTTTTCCTCTTAAGTTGTTTCGAGATGACTTTTTAGTGAAATTAGACCAACTGTTTGTGAATAGGTAAGAGCCTACTTAATTGTTTTGTTTGTTCGTCTTCTTTTGCTCAAATCTTGGTTTAGGAGAGGGATTAGGATTTGAACATCTAGTCGACTTTTTAGTGAAATTATATCGACTCTTTGTGAATAGGTGAGAGCCTACTTGAATATTCACGTATCTTTTGATTTCTACTTGCAGGTGATATATATCCCATACATAATCTTAACTTCCTAGAAAATAGAGCACGTTAGTTATATGTTATCGGTCCATGGCAAATATGTGACATGAGAAGACTCGTAACAAAATAAGTTAAGTAATTAGGACTCATTCTCAATACGTAATACTAGTAGATATTATTTTACTAGACAATAGCTTTATAATAGTTTTTTCTTAATCTTAAATCATATTTTATTATTCAACGGATCTGACACGTAATTTACAATTGCATGAACATAATAATTACGGTCGTGGAAGGAAAAAAAAAGCAAAACTTTAAGAATATATCTCGTTAAGTTTACGGAAAAAAAATACTAAAAACTGGTTTTCCATCTCCTCTTNGAGCACGTTAGTTATATGTTATCGGTCCATGGCAAATATGTGACATGAGAAGACTCGTAACAAAATAAGTTAAGTAATTAGGACTCATTCTCAATACGTAATACTAGTAGATATTATTTTACTAGACAATAGCTTTATAATAGTTTTTTCTTAATCTTAAATCATATTTTATTATTCAACGGATCTGACACGTAATTTACAATTGCATGAACATAATAATTACGGTCGTGGAAGGAAAAAAAAAGCAAAACTTTAAGAATATATCTCGTTAAGTTTACGGAAAAAAAATACTAAAAACTGGTTTTCCATCTCCTCTTCTCTCCTTTTCCCCCCTTTGTTGCTTGGGAAGGAATTGATTAGCTCTCGGAGGAGGAGGTATAAGAAAAATGATCAAATTGACCATTAGTCCAAGCATTATATTTGCGACTTGTTAGATATATTAGATCATATGGGATTTCCCCATTCTCACTCTCGATCGAGATAACTTATTTTGTATTTCCAAACATATACTTTTAAGTTAAAATATTACCAAGAAAATAATTCTTACCTTACTTTCATTGTAGTAAAATTTTAACCTTAGGCAAAGATGGGTAAAAACAAGATTAATGTTATGTTATTATGGTTTTGTGGATGATATTAAAC
>CAIGRK010020915.1:0-12196 GCA_903798315.1 Fraxinus greggii | reverse complement strand
TGCATCCTCATTAATGTCACTATCAACTTCCCATTCACCAGCAAAACTTGCTCGATGATCCCACCTTCGTTGCCTCTTCGTGTTAGGAATATCTCCAGCTTGTTCCCTACGTAAGTTAGCAAGCAATGTGTCTTGTCGATCCAATCTGTCTTTCATATTCTCAAACAACTTTTCAAACCGTCGTATTACCTCATCCGACATGTTGACTTAACTATTATTCCTGCTTGAAGTAGAGCCATCTCTGTGCGATATCCTAATTCTAATTTAATATTGGCCTCATGTGTATGTGCTCGTGTATTACTCAAATTGACTTTTTCCCTCTATTAGTCTCACCACTATTGCCTTTTTCCACTCAATGCTTTCTTGCAAGTGGTTCAAAGAACTATTCAATTTCAATCAAAAGTATTTCTTGTGGAGTTTCAATCAAAGATTTGAGTAAGAAAAGTTGACTATCGAATGACTCAAAAAGTAGGAATTGATGCTTCGAATGGACACTAAGGAAATATTCAAGAAGTTGTTTCTTGAATCAGAATTGGATACTTTTGAATTTGGAATTTTTTGACTCGAAATGAAATTGTATATTGTTGGCAACTTTTCTTCGACGTTTCTTTTTGCTTGAAAATTCAACTTACCAGCAAAAGAAACAAAAACTAATTTAGATGCTAAATGAGCACACAAACAAAAGGAAAAAAAATAAATAGGATATAACCTTGATTTTTGGAGTATTACTCTGATATCAACTTATACAACCCACGTAGCAATGATAGTTACGAAATCCGCACAAGATTGATTCAACCCAAGAAAGCCAAGAAATCAATGTTTAAGTTTAAATTAAAAATATTGAATCAAGAAACCAATCCAATCGCCAAAAATATGTTTAGTCTCGTGATTACGAGACTCAAGAATCTAACTCGATTTGTTCGAACACCATAAGAAATAATCTTGATAAGTTCACAATTAATTCAGAAAGAGTAAAATCTCTCAAATTATGTGTTTTACAATGAATAGAATGAGTCCTATTAATAGGAAACTCATAAAACTTAACTAGAAAACATAATTAAACTTTAAAAATAAAAAAATATATTACAAAATGGAATTTTAACTAAAATAAAAAATTACATGAAATTTGAAAAATTTGCGTCCAGAATTGTACTATACGATTGCATAGGCTTCCTGCATGTGGTCGCATAGGCCAATTGACAACCTTCAATTTTGATTCGGTATAGAGGCATGCGGTGGCACCCGGTTTTGTATTATGCGATCACGTAACAGTCCGTTTTTATATCTTCATTGACTCTATTTGATCTCGAATTTGCCCTTATCCTCTTCTCAACATACATCGAAACCCTCGATAGTTTGTTGCTTTACTTAGATCACATCACAACCTATTTCTTTGATACTATTTGTCGTAAAAATTCTACACAAAGAACTTTGAATATGTGCAATCGGGTTCAGTTCAACAATATACTGAATCAAACACCAACCTAATTCATTGGTCTCAACCCACAACAATTTCACTACATTGTCCAGTTTATTTGTACCTAGAAAGAATAGATTTTTGGTGGCTACAATTGTTCACAAAGAAGCAGAAGAGAGTACCGATAAAACTCAAGCACAGAGAAAATGAATGAATAACAAAAATCGACAGCCTTCTCATTCAAATTACACACACGATTCTCTCAATAGAGGCGCGCGCGCACGCACACACAGTTTTAGATTGAAACTAAGGGATGGGCTAAAGAGAATTTAAGCCAATAAACAGTACATGAGATGGGCCAAAAATCAAACAAATTGGGTTAACAGTAGGTGGGCTAATAAGAAATGCAATGTGAGCTAACACCTAAAATGACCGTCCAGCTAATGAACGACCCACGAGCAACATGAATTAATTGGAAGTTTTCACGTATAACCCAACGTAAAAAGATAATTCAAAAGCACTAACACATTTTTTTATTCGTGAAATACTAAATAACCCAATTAACATAAATATATGTAACCGATTGCAGTCAAGATACTTATTTATCTCCAAGTCATTAAATATCTCCTAAAATGTAGGGATTTATTATAGAAACAAATGGATTATTAAATAAAATATGTGTGTATTTGGAGGTATAATTCCAAAATCCTTTTTTATTATTTTGAAATTTTCATTTCCGATCACCTCATATTACTAAATAATGAAAATTCATGTTTGGAAATTTATAGTGTTATATTAATTTTTATTTCGAAATATAAGGCAATATATCGTAAGACGTTGTGTTACTGTAATATAACTTGTAGTGTCTTAAATTTTTTAAAAATATACTATTGTTACGTGCACAATATAATGTTTATTTTCGTATCATATTGTATATTTTATAGCAATTATGGCATGTTTAAAGGAATAATATTAGGTAATTTATGAAAGATGGAATGTTTCAAATCATGATATGTTCTTATATGAATCTTGAACAATTAGTGGTTGCATATATAACATTTTGTTACATCCGTCAATCATATTTTGTTACTATGTTATGTCAAATTAATGATATATATGGTAGATTACATAATGTGTTTTTTGTCACGTTTTGTGAAATTGTGTTGCGTACTAAAATATGTTACATTTGGTATTTTGACAACTTACATATATATTATATTTTGTCATGTCAATCATGGTATTCTAAAACTCCTATCGGGTTTTATATTTGACTCGAAAATACTATAATGTTTGAATTGTGGGAGAAGATACTTGAATTGATCCTCAAATTTTGGAGTAAAAGAGACTGAGATATGAAGATGAAAAATCTTTGGGATGTCTTGAATTTTTTAGGTTATCATAGTTTTGATTTTGATCTGAACGGATGAGGTACTATGATTTGAAGAATTTTTTATGGTTCCACGTTAATTTGGGGATTTTAGATGATAAATTTGGTGTGTCTAGATAAGTGATATACACTCGTTAACTAATTTATTTGTAGGAGTGAAGTTGTTTATGACATTTAACTTTTACTTACTAAAACAATAAATTATACAATGCGTGGCTTTTTAATTGAAAAGTGACATATCATGTTATTTTTTAATACACAGCCTCAATTCACATCTAAACAACCCCAAAAAAAAAATAAAAAAATAAAAAAAATCAACAATTGTAACAACTAAATGTTAGCTTAAGAATTTACTAAACATACATTACAAGCATAGTTAAATATGAATTAAAAAGAGACACATCACATAACTTTAAATCTAACTCCAAAAGCTTAGTCATTTTAAAATTTTTATAATAGTTATGTTGTTCTCATTTGTCCACATGATAAATGAAGATATTTATTTTCTCCATATCTACCCAAAAAAAAAAAAAAAAGACATATATACAATATTATCAAATTGAAATATGTATATTAGAAAGTGCGTGGTCTTTTTTCAAAAAAATAACGCAATATGTACTTTCAATGGACAACCTTAATTTATCCCAAACTAAAAGAAGTAGGGACTAAAATCTTAATATCAATTAAAATATTTCTATAAGTTTAAGCAAAAACGATTTATCATAAAAATTCAAATTATATGGCGTGTGTGACCTTGTATTCAATTATGTCTTTAATGTCTAATTGGTTTAGGGAAGGTAATAATTCAAACAGTAGAAATGATAATTTATCAAACATTTTCCGAAATGATGAAGAAGAATTTAGTCAAAATCATGCATCAGATTATGCATTAGCATCAAACGATTTCAATTCAAATGAACTTCAAATTGCACAAATTGAACAAAAACTTCAAAACTGGACTATTCCAAAGGTAGAGAAGAAATCTATTTATGATATAGGAAGGTTTGATTTTCGTCAAGATTATATTATCAAAACTCTTGAGCGAACTATCGCTATAAAAAATCAAGTTGTTTTAATAAATTTATTTTCAAAAAAAGCTATTCAAGCTCATAGGAAGAAATTTAAATATTTTCATGTGGGTCCTGTTCAAATCGCTGTTAACCAATGTGTTCAAAACGTCCATGTTAACAAGAAAATATGGAAGACTTCTTCTGGTCAAATATTTCAATTTGAACATCTTCCGATACAAGAAATCTTTGTTTCTCATGGAAACGCTGAAATTATTGCATCTCCACTCAAAAAATTAATTGATCTAACTGTTAGAATGGAAGAATCTAGTCCAACATTTAAAGATGTCAAAAATATTATTTCTCAGAACAATTATATCAATATTGTTCTTCAATCTGTACGTTCTTAATTATCTAGAATTGAGAATAATTCTAAGTCTGAGGCATCCTCATCTAAATGCGAGGGAAAGAAGCATATCGAGT
Source organism: Fraxinus greggii (assembly GCA_903798315.1). NCBI lineage: Eukaryota > Viridiplantae > Streptophyta > Magnoliopsida > Lamiales > Oleaceae > Fraxinus > Fraxinus greggii. Next base: position 7,902 of record CAIGRK010020915.1, on the reverse strand, counting down.
CAAATATTATAGAGTCAAATCTTATTTTCAAACCTACCGATACAAAAATGCTTCCAAAATTAAAAAGAGATACTCTTTCATCCGAGTCAAACATTTTACAAGAACTTGCTAATCAAATTTCTAAACTAGGAAATTCCAGGAATATCAATACTATTTATAATCTTGAAAATCTAGAATCTCAATTTACTAAAGAAGAACCTCTTCTGTTAATAAATTGAGAAGTCGGCATTCAAAGCTTCCAACATACTACAAGCGTCCCTCTTATCCTGATATGTTTTATGAGGAAAAGGAAAAACCTCAAAAATCTTATTCTGGAGATGATATCATTGAATGGATTATCGATGGTCTTACAAAATTTCAAATTATTCGAATTATGGATAATATGGCGATATGCTATAATGCATATATTACTCGAGAAATTTCTCTTGTAAATGCTTGCATCAATGTAATTACCGGATTCTCCAGACAAATTAAATTTTGGTGGAATAACTATCTTAATGAAGAAGATAGGACCAAAATTTATAATGCCACCAATGATCTACATCAAAATGATAGCTATATTATTCTAGTATATTCAATATTAAAGGATTTAATTGGTACTCCTACTCTCCTTCAAGAAAGGTCACCTGAAATTTTATTAAATCTAAGTTGTCCGAAATTGCACGATTTTCTCTGATATAAGGATATGTTCCTTACCGGAGTCATGATTAGAGATAACTGCAATAAATCCTTTGGAAAGAATATTTATTTGTGGCCTTTCAAAACTCTTTGCAGAAAGAATTAGAAATTCCATCAAAAGTAAACATAATAATTCAATTTCGTAAGCTACACTTACTTATAGAGAAATTATTAATTTCGTCAATAAAGAAGGGCTGACATTGTGGAATGATCTTAAGCTCAAAGCCAAATTGAAATCAGAAAGATCTGATAGTCGTAAAGAATTAGGATCTTTTTTTTTGAACAGTATGGATTTGAAAAGATCATTCCCTCATCTTCAAAATCTAAAAAAAAAAAAATAAGCCAAATTGAAATCAGAAAGATATGATAGTCGTAAAGAACTAGGATCTTTTTTTGAACAGTATGGATTTGAAAAGGTCATTCCCTCATCTTCAAAATCTTAAAAAAAAAAAAAATCCCTTCTCATTTAAGGAAAAAATCTTCTTCAAAATATTTTAAAAAGAAAAATACTTTTCAAAATTATCCTCAGAAAAACTCAAAAAGAAAAAATTTTAAAAACAGATTTTCAAAACCTTCCAATATCACTTGCTGGAAGTGTAATCAAACTGGACATTATTCAAATAAATGTCCTGTGAAAGAAAATATTAACAATCTTCAAAAAGATGAGGAAGTTAAACTTAAACTTCTCAATATACTCAATTACAGCTTGGGTGAAAAAGATTCTAACTCCGAACTCGAGATGGTCTATCAACATCAAGAAGATTATGATGTTGAAACTAGTTCAAATTCTTTTTCTACCTCAAGTCCAAGTAAAGAAGTTTGTGATTGCGAAACTATAAATGTTCTTACCAAAAAGAAGAACTCATTCAAGAAATAATTGAGAAAATTGTTAAAGAAAAAGTTCTATTCTATTTTACCTTCAAAAACTCATCTCGTTCCATTTAACTTGAATAACAAATTAAATCGATTTAAGGAAGAAAGTTCTTCAAAATCCTCTTGTTTAGAGTCTTCATGTTCTGAATTGAAGCATGAAGTCAATGAAGTGAAATTTCAAATTGCTTCGTTAGAGAAACAAATGAAAGATGTCGAGATGGAACTTATTTTCTTAAAGACCAAAAGTCTAGAACAAGAAAACAATCATTTTCATAATTCGTCGGAAGACGAAGATAACATTCAAGATTTTCATGAAGATTTTCAAATTGAAGAAGAAAAGGTTAATGTTATTAATTGAATTCAACTTCAAAAATGGTATTGCAATATGACTATTATAGCCAAGAAAGAATTCAAACTTCATATTGGAGTCCTAATCAACTCTGTAGCCGATCAAAATTGAATCAGGGAATTATTGATCTCTACTAAGTATATTGAAAAAACTACTGAGCCTTTGTATGGTGCCAGTGACAAAAAACTCAATATTCAATACTAACATTCTAAAGCTCATGTTTGTAATTTAAATATTTGTTTTAAAAATACATTTTACATAGTCACGCAACTGTTGCAAGAATTGGGATTTCAGTAAAAATTTAGACCAAGAAGTTATTCTTGACACTCGTTTCATTGTTCAAATTTATCATTTTCAAGCTGATTTAGAAGGTCTTACTACCAATATTTTGGGGCAAAATATTTTTTCTTTGAATTTACAAATCCTCCATCTTATAAAGATGTGAATGCTTTACAAGAATGATCTATTTAAAAAATAATTAGTAATATCAATTTAAAAAAGGAACATATTCAATTTCTAAAAAAAAAAAGAAATTAGATTTCAAAGAATTGAAGAATAGTTAAAAAATTCTTCAATTATTGAAAATATTTATTTATTTCAAAAGAAAATTGAAGAAAAAATATGTTCTACTATTCCAAATATTTTTTGGGACAGAAAGAAATATATTGTTTCTCTTCCATACAATTCTAATTTTCACGAATCAAACATTTCTACAAAGTCTTGTCCTATTCAAATCAATAAAGAATTACTTGATGATTGTATCAAGAAAATCAATGATACACTGGATAAGAAGCTTATTCATCCAAGTAAATCTCCTTGGAATTGTTCGGCATTTTATGTTATTAACTCAGCTGAAATCGAACGAGGTGTTCCTCGACTGGTTATCAATTATAAGCCTATCAACAATGCTCTTCAATGGACCTGGATATGAATTATAAGCCTATCAATAATGTTCTTCAATGGATAAGATATCCATTACCGAAAAAGAAAGACCTATTGAATAAGTTATTCAAAATTGTTATCTTCTCAAATTTTGATATGAAGTAAAGATTCTGGCATATTCAAATTCAAGAAGATAGATACAAAACTGCATTTAACGTTCCTTGCGATCAATATGAATGAATGTTATGCCGTTTGGTCTTAAAAATTATGAATGATATTTTCAATCCTTTTCAAAATTTCATTATTGTTTATATTGATGATGTTCTTATATTTTCAGAAAGTATAAAACAACATTTCAAGCATATCAACATATTCATTCATTTTGTCAAAAATAATGGTTTAACAATTTCTGCTAAGAAGGTTTTTGGCTATCAAACAAGCATTAGGTTCCTATACATAACATTCATTCAGGAACTATTGCTCCAATTTGAAGAAGTCTTGATTTCACCCACAAGTTTCTCGATGAAATCTTAGAAAAATCAAGTTTGCAGCGATTTTTAGGCTATCTCATTATGTGGCCAATTTTACCAAAAAGATGAGAATCCTACGTGCCCCTCTTTTCAAAAGAATACAAAAGAATCCAGTACCTGGAGTTATAAGCATACTTTAGGTATACGAAAACTTAAAAATGCTGTCAAAAGTATACCATGTCTTTCAATATTAGACTCACTGCCTCTATTATTGTAGAGACGGATGCGTCCAACATAGGCTTTGGTTGAATCTTAAATCAAATCCCTTTCAAGTCTAGTCAAGAATAGCTAGTTAGATTCCATTCTGGTGTTTGAACTCGTCTTCAAAGAAATTACTCTACTATCAAAAGAGAAATTTTAGCAATTGTTTTACACATTTCAAAATTTTAAGACGAATTAATCAATAAGTTTTTTTAAAACAACAGATTGTATAGTATGAAAAGACGTTTTACAAAAAGACGTAAAAAACCTTATTTCAAAACAAATTTTCGCAAGATGGCAAGTTATCATATCTTGCTTTGATTTCGAAATTCTATATATACAAGGTAAATCAAACTTTCTTGCAGATTTTTGAACTAGAGAGTTTCTATAGAGCAAAATTGGGAGAAAAATTGAGAAAAATGGTTTCTTCTTCTTAAAAGATTGAGAAAAAAATCTTTAATTCATCTCATCTCAATTAAAGATTATCTTTAAAATTCTTTTCATGGATAGAAAAATGAAGCAAAAGGTTCTTCAACTTCTCAAAAAATCACTTTTGCTTCAAAAAATCCATTTTCATAAACATTTCAGAGTAAGAAAATCTCTGAAAACACACACACTCAAATTACAAGAAAGCCGCTCAAATTGAATCTAGAAAATTGCCAGACGTCAATCCCTCAACCTCTTTCCATTACTTTACCAAACCCATTCAAATTCCTGTCTTTGAAATAAAAACTTCTTGGATCCATAGATATTCTTTCCTTGAGCAATGTCTTCAAAATCTCTTTCCTCCTCATTTCCATTTCATGCCAAGAAATCTTAAAAAAGATTAGAGCTTATTATGAAGCCATCCTAATCAAATCAGGATTAGCCATGATAACTCATACTCAAAATCCTCAAAAGAAAAATTATATCGATTTTTTCAAAATCTAAATTCAAAGGGTATTGTCTTACGAAAACTGAGGGTAATACCTATGGAGTGAGAAGATAATGCGTCTATCTAAGGAGTCTTAGTTGAATCGCATTTCAATTATTTTGATTATCAAGATACTTGGTTTAATCTACTTTAGACTAGTAACATATTCTTGGTTGATTCTTTTTAATCAAGCCCGTGTTACAAATTTTCCAAAATGGTTTCAAAATTGGTTCGAACATTTTAGACTTGACGAAATGATTTTACTTAGTCTTACTCGTCAAGATTTCAAATACTTCAAAAAAGAAGCAAAATCGTTTCTAAAACCTCAAGAAAATCTTTTATTTTTATTTGCTCACAATCTCAAACTCTTGTAGATTTTCTACAGGGACTATCAAATTATTTAAATTACCAATTTCAAATTCAATGTCAAAATGATTGTTTGGAGACTCAGGGTGTGTTTGAGCCACATTATTTTGGAAGAATGTATTCTGAAATAGTAGATTGATAGAGAATGTGTGGTTGAAAAAGAAGGAAAAGTTATATATGTGATAGAAAATATTATTTTATTGAAGAATGTGTAGTTGAAAATGAATAGAAGAATGAAAATGAAAATTTTAATGTGTACCAAACAGGGGCTCAAAGTAAAATGGTGGTCGAAATTTCATGAGACAAATTGTTGCCCCCAAGGCCGTTAACTCATTGATTCAAGAGCAAATAAACATTGATATTCCAAAATTATCAAAGAAAGAACTTGATAGACATACGGATTTTCTTGCAGAAAAATCAAGACTCATGTCNTAGTAGATTGATGGAGAATATGTGGTTGAAAAAGAAGGAAAAGTTATTGATGTGATGGAAAATATTATTTTATTGAAGAATGTGTAGTTGAAAATGAATAGAAGAATGAAAATGAAAATTTTAATGTGTACCAAACAGGGGCTCAAAGTAAAATGGTGGTCGAAATTTCATGAGACAAATTGTTGCCCCCAAGGCCGTTAACTCATTGATTCAAGAGCAAATAAACATTGATATTCCAAAATTATCAAAGAAAGAACTTGACAGACATACGGATTTTCTTGCAGAAAAATCAAGACTCATGTCTATGTTCAACCAGTGTAAAACTCCGAAGGATTTACAAGTTATTTTGGAGAAAAATGCTTCATTGGTTGAGGCCTCTTCAAAGAAATAAAAGTCAAATGATAATAATTCTTCTCAATCAGAATTAACGGACTATTTAAAAGGTAATGAAGATATGTGTTTTGGATTAGATAATATTGATGACTTGATTGAACAAGAAACTCAAAGAAATTTTTCAAAATCACTACATCGACCCCGTTATTTATATAAATATCGAAATTATCGGGTCCAAAAATCAAGAAAGGTGCTCTTTCGAATATGTTTACAACTATAAAAGTTATTCCTACCAACTTTACCTACACTAAAAAATGAACAAAAACATTATTAAAGTAACTTTAATAAAGCAGATTTCATATTTCAAAAAATCGGTGGAAATGACAAATTGGCAGAAAAAAATGAACAAAGGATATTATTGTCCCCCATATCGTCTTTCAAGGATTTTTCAATGCAATTCAATATGGTTTCAAGTCCGAAGCTTCAATTATAAATGAGGAAGAAGATTGGCAACCTCTCAAGTGTGTTTTAGTGGGAGATAAAATATTTTCAAGAAAGTTTTAGAATTATCCTTGTATTCATTCTTTCAATATTGTAACCTTCAATCTTGTAATTTTCAATCAAATAAAAATTTCGTCATTTCAAAAATTTGTGTCATCTAAAATTTACCATTCTCTTTTACCCTTAGGCTATCCCCGTCCCTGGGCCTATATATATATGTGTGTGTGTATATATACTCCACACACAAACACACACACACACACACATTTTTTAAAAGAAAAATTTATTATATTTTTGATCTTACGTAATTTACTTAAATACACATATATAAAACTAAGAATAAGTCACTCTAAATCAAGACGGACTGGAAATGAACTAAATAAAGGCCCAAAATTTTCTATTAGTTTTCAGAAGAATGCTTCACATATTCACTGAGAGAAGGCAGAAAAGATTGCAAAGCACTACCACCAAGCCATTTCCATGTTCATAAAATTTCAGCAGCAATTCAGGCTTCATAAGAATACAGATTATTTGTTGTTAGGTCTAAAATAGGCTCCCTAGTTAAAGATGGAGAGGTAGCAGCAGCAATAACCAGCGCAAATCCAATTTCGGATATTAGTTTGTCAACTAAAGCAACAAACAGGTTGTTTTTGGATGCCTACAAATAAATTGTATTGGTAAAAGTTAGCTTCTATCAGTTGTATACATCTTTATATCCCTCCTTACCAGGGACGGACCCAGCACCCGGCTAGGGGGCGCGGCCTCCCATGCTGGGTCCGCCGGAGTCTTCAATATCGCCTGCGTCGCCGGGTCACCGTTGCGAGAGAACAGAGAAGAGACGGAAGAAGAAGACCACTATTTCCCTTCATTTTATTTTTTTTGTTTTGGCCCATTTATTTCATGCTAAGATAGTTGGGCCTTTTCTTAAAAATTAGGCCCAATGAAATGAAATAATATTCATCAAAGTCCAAAGCCTCACTTCACATTTCACTCCTTCACCTTCGCTGGCTTCGCAGTTCTCCTTCTCCTTGCTCTGCTACCGCCGCTTGCTACAGCCTACCGGTAAGCCTTCCTGGTTCTTTTTTTCTTGCCTATTCTTTCAGTTGATAAAGGGATAGATGTATTACGTTGTAATAATGCAAAACATGTTTATGTAAGAATAGGTTCAAAGAGATTGAAGGGGTTGTTTGAGGATTTTGAGATAAACATTGTGATTTCTTGTAGGAATTTTGTTGATAAATATGAGGATTTAGGAATTAGAAGAATGAGGGAAGTTGTGTGAAGTATTGAGTTTGAATGAAGAGTGTGGAGGCCTGGAGGGTTTCTTTTAAAGAAGGAAATATAGTGATGGAGAGAGTGAGGAGGCCAATGTAGACGTCATTAATTTAAATATCATCCCTTTTTTGAGCTTTTTTAGAATACTTTTTTTTGGAGTTGGGATTTTGTAATTTGAATAATGGCATCTATTACTTGTCTTCGTAATATTTAATGTCAGTTTTGGTGTTAGCAACATAATATTTATTTTAAAATTACTTTTTTACTTAAATAAACTTACTTGTAAGTAAATATTTTTAAGCTTGTTCTTATTTTCAAAGTTATTTAATTAAATATTAATAAAGGATCTCGCTCTTACGATCGCCAATTGTCAACGGTCAATGATCAACGTCCGTCCAGGCTGAACTTTTGTGCTGGGTTCATCACTGCTCCTTACTTTAAAAGAGTGAATGTGAGATTCACTGTTCATTTTTGTCACCTTGATTTTCACACTGATCTGGTTTGAAACCGGTTTGGTACTGTTGCATATGCCGACTTAGTTATTTAAAAATTTTACAAACCGACTTGCC